>CM046865.1:9564884-9826134 GCA_025617745.1 Heliocidaris erythrogramma | reverse complement strand
GGGGGGGTAGTAGGGAAAAGTCAATCCGTCGGTCCTCCCAAGACCCATATAAGGGGCAGTAATCTCCCTGAAAAGAAAATGACAATAAATTTCATTTTTTTCCTCATTTTTGTATCCTTGAAAGGGGACGTACCGCGAATTATGCATGTTATGTTTCATGGCCTTAATTTCTCTTTAGTATTAAACACCAGAATCATGGCAAGATCAAATCGCTCCCTCTAGCTCTATGCATGGATATACTCAATGGCGTAGACAGGGGGCACAGGGGAGCCATGGCCCCTCCATTCAGCCACTAAAAAAGAAGGAAAAAAAAAGCGAGAGCGAAAAAGCGGGGGAAGAGGGAAACTCCCCCCTTCCCTGCACCCATCCCTGTTACAGTGCAGTATTAAGTCCAAATATCTAAAAAGCAGTCCGGAACGTTGAAATAACTTTCCTCCTAAAAAAAAAGTGCTACGAGCCGTTATCTTTCTCTAAAATTTGCTATAAAACGTCAGAGCTTTCGCATATGGGAGGGGGAAAAACCTTCCCCTCCCTGCACCGACCCCCTTGGGAGCACGCTTTGCGTGCTTACCACCAATTTCGCACTCTTTGCGTGCTCACAACCGCCCCCTAAAAATGAAATCCTGGCTATGCTGTTGGATCCTTCACGTCTGCCCCCCCCCCCCCACTATTGAAAAATCCTGGCTACGCCTGTGGGCTATACTATGGTATACTATTTTAATTATATCCATGCTCTATGTGCGAGAATCCCGCCGGGTGTAAAAATTGAGATCGTGTGTCATCCACAGCCACTGGGCCGACGTAACATAAATAAAATCATTATTAAGTTATTCATAAAGTAAAACAATCGTCATTTAGTCTTCATCAAAATGAAAATGTATATTTCTTCAGACCTGTAAGATTTGGATAAGTAACACATAATATTAATATGTTGTAAATACTTCTTGGTAAAAAAAAATATCACTTTACCCGATTTTCTTTTTATTCACTTTATTGTTGTGACAATTATGGGGTACGGTGATTAATCATTAACACAGCTAGCGCCCGTGGATGTCCACGGCTGCTTCTGCCAGTATTATTGTAAAACAATATCATTCTTTCATGACGAGCAAATGACCGCTCAAGTTCACTGACGCGGTCAGCAAAATGAACGCCTCGTGTGAGTTAGGCTTAATGAATAATGCAAAAAATTGCTACGAATTATTGGCGCATTCAACAAAATAATTGCCTTCATATAGGAATGTCTTTTGAGCAGCTAACTAGGACAGCTGCAGACGTGAAAGTTATGGAGAACCTGTGACTCAAGATCCATCACATTGTCGACCCAACGGCCTCCAGGCTATGCATGGCACATAGAAGAGGCTTGTGCAAGTCAGACTGTTTTGTTTAATTTTGTTTATTTTGTTCACTGTTTTCACACAATTTCACACGAATGTCCCAGTTTTGTCTGTAAATGTGTGTTTCCCAGTACAGTATATTGTCCCCACCCAGAGTGAGGGAAGGGCCGTACACTTTTTTGTTAGGCAAATTTTGGTCAGGGTACTTGCTTCTACTTTTGCTTCTACGTTGATTCTTGGTAGACCGTCTGGTATCACGCTAACGTCATATCTTTTCACATTATTTTGTCGGCTCTGCACAACCCCCCCCCCCCCCCCCCCCCCCGTCACTCTCTAGATACACCACTGAAAAGTGATATGCTGTATCAGATCTGTGTGACTTTGTCTTAATAAATCGTGAAAGTTCAGCTTCTTGTCATGAAATCTTCATAAATTCCTTTTGAGCTTTTGATCACACCTAATCATGCTGATGGAGACCCGCTAAGAGGGGCGGATCCAGGATTCAGTATAAGGGGGGGGGGGGGGTGGGCACACAAATGCAGGTTTGTCAACTATTGGAAAAGGCAGACCCGTATTTTTTTGGTCTTGCCGCTTCTCGAAAAATAAAAAAATAAAAAAAAATAAAGTTTTCATTCTAAAGGGGGGTGGGGGTACAATCGACAAAAGGTCCGGAAGTGCCCCCCCCCCCCGGATCCGCCAATGCCGCTAAGGACCTTATTTTATAATGGAACATTATCATATGTTTTTAAACTAGTTACCTTGATTGCAGTTAGTGAAAGTGCTATCCATATTATATCTAGCTTTTTATAACGGCCTAGCAAATATAGGCCTATTCGTTTCCCTGGTCGTTTCCCGCTTGCACAGCTGCACACAAAAAGAAACAAGGTCTAACCTTGACTGTGCATCAATCTGCTAATTACTCAACGCGATGCCATATTTATTATTTCTTTTAAATTCGAAGTTGATAAGTGGTACCGGGTTTCATGTGGACAAAATAAAAGAGAGTGGAACAATCGAGGGGCGGGGACTGTAAAGGGTAACCCAGTCAATTAAGTTTACTGAGTTGAGCTATACGATCCCTATATACTACCCTTTCCCCTCCATAATTCTCTCTCACACTCCTCCCCCCCCATCTCTCTCTCTCTCTCTCTATCTTCCTCCCATCTCCCCTCTCTCTCTCTCCCTCCCCCTACCCCCCCCCCCCCCCCCCTCTCTCTCTCTCTGTTTCGGATATTGTGGGGCAAGTACAGTACTCTATCGATCCCTCCCCATATCCCCCTTCCAATTAAAAAGTGCAACGCACCAGGCATTATATTTTATTTGCTATTTAGCATTTACCCAATTAACTCAGCACACACTAGCGTACTAAATTGGGGGGGGGGGGGGGGGGGGGGCAACGTACGACAAGGATTGTTACTCGATTCCAGCAAAACAGGTAACCAGTGTAGTTTCTTCCATATAAGAAAGATAGATTCACTTGAACGGGACCTCGTAAGATGCTGCGCAGCAGAATTTTGTTTTATTCGGTTCAGTTGGGGCATATACATGTAGGTAGATTGTAGAGGAGAGCATTACAATTATCAATATTGTGACACATTTTATTTTTTCTGTTTTTTTTAATCATCTTAATTATTTGTAAATATCTTGATTTGTCATTAATTTTTATATATAACAATGTTTGTATCTGCTTGAAAGTTTTTTATGTTTGTGAACTCTCAATAAATACACAATTTAAAAAAAAATATTGTGACACATAACGAGGCTATGAAACTAGTCTTTCTGTCAATTCCTCATCTAATAATGTCCGATTGTGCTTTTCTAAGAAGGAGGCTGCATGGCAAACCGTACTTACTTGATTGACCATCATCAAACACTAATGGTCAAGGCTCATGGCCCTCGGTTTGACAAAATGAGGATGCATGAATAACCAATTTTGTTCATTCAAGACACCACACAACTAATTGTATAGGATGTAGGACGCTTTTGTGTATAACGTTAAATACATCAAAGCCCTCAGTTATGTTACTACACTTTGAAATATTTGTTACTGTATTCATCACAAACATATTTTAACAAACCTAATGACCAAGGGATACAGGCAAATTTTCAAGGTGGGCGTGGGGGGAGGGGGGTTGGCGGAGGCTTTGTGCCGAATACCAACTTTTGTGTTTTCTAAGAAAAAAATTACAAGCGAACAAAAATTTTGAAACTCTTTGTAGTGAAAATAAATGTATACAGATGAAATACACTGTACATGTATTCTGGCATCTCACTGCCCAAATATGAGGTGGTGCTTGCCCAAATATCGGAACTTTAAAAATCCTCTAGGTGCCGCAGCCCCCCCCCCCCCCCCCCCCCCCCTGACTATGACTGTGGGACTATGTTCAATTATCCATCTGTCTTTGCTTATTACTAACATATTTCACACTTCTGTCAATAGACCGCTTTGCTAATGTATGCAAATTTCATGCAAATTTTATGCATACCTTTCAAACAAAGGCGTTCTTGACAACCTGAAAGCTTGCCGGGCATAGCAACAAATGTATGCAAACTGGATTCCAAGCATTGAGGCTCATTTATAAAAGGCATGTTCATGGATAGCTCGTCACTCCGTGCTCAGAGAATATATGTGCATAAATTTGTATACATTACAGAAGCAGTCTATTCCATTCAGATGTCATTTCATTGAAGGGTTAAAATATTCACTGTGCATTTTACATATTCTCTAAAACTCAATTTTTCTTATGACCACAACTCAAAACTAATACAAATGTTCACTAGCACAAAATCAATTAACAAACAGTCATCAGCGTTCATTCTTAAGAAGCAAATATTTACAAACGATTACATTCACCAGTTTATTGTATAAGAAAATTGTCTTACAATTTATTTACAAGGAAATACAAAGAAATTTACCACAAAATACATTTGTTAGACAAGAGAGTCAAGCAGCAGAAACTAGTGAACAATGTCAGGTGACCCAGAAAAATGGCTAAACTCAACCCATCTTAACATAGATACAAAATTTCATTGAAACTTTTATTAATGTCAATAATGATTTACCCAGACTACTGATAGAAAACAGATATATGCTTATCAGAAGCAACATAAACATTTGGGAAAAATAAACATTGTATCTCACATACCATTATATTTTGTACTTTGTAAACTCATTTAGTTATAAAGTTTGTACCAGTCAAAAGCAAATTTCCCAATGGGCAATACATCCTCAATTTCAATTTCATGAATCTAGCAACAGGATTGGCAAAAATAAGGTCACATGACGAAGGATAGATTGCCTATCCTAGCCATTGTAGGTATGGTAAATACATACTATTCCACATGAAAAAAGGTCTCTTTTTTGGTGTTGCCACATAAACATACACTCTAATATACACTAAGGTTTTGCAAAATATCAGTGTTTTTATATCAATGTTTTACATGCCCATAACATATGCATAGGCCACTGTGGCATAGGTTTATACAAAAAACGTTACGTCGATCGGAAAGTGCTGCTTGAGAATTCAACAATTCTGTGCATGCTCAGATCGTGCCGAATAAATATCTAGCAAGGCCGTACGCAGAATTTTTTTCCTGGGGGGGCAAGATGATCGCTTTCAAAGGAACCCATAACTTGAAGTCTAAATCCCAATTAAAAAAAAGTATGATTTTGAAATTTCTGGGGGGGCAACTGCCCCCCCTGCCCCCCCGCTGCGTACGGCCTTGATATCTAGGTCAGCGTAACTTTTCTAAAACCATTGTCACTGAGGAATACATAGCAAAGAATCATCGCCTTTAATACTTGGGTGGATGGGTGAACAAACTATGCTTGCCTCGGCCTCAGTGATCTTGAGGGTCTTACTTGGCACACTATCTTCCCTTGTGGCAAGTGGCTTAAGAAGCTGGAACCCCAGGGATTTGCTTGATACATGGCCATCATTTTTTGCTAAAATGACACTGTGTTTGCTCAAGTTTTGAAGAGATATATGGCATACTTTGTGTCAGAAATGATACAAGATTAATCAGTAAAAGGAATTCTTGTTTAATTTTAAGTAAAAGTTTTGTGTACATTAGTGTGTATGTTTATGCTGCTTGAGAATTCAACAAGAATTCAACAAGAATTCAATTCGACATTTGGCTCTCCATCACATTACAAATATCACAGGCATTAGCACCTATAAAACAAATGTGAAAAATCAGAAACAGGTGACAGGGTCATTCATCATGAATGAAAGAAACATACCTAGCTGTGTCAATATTGTCCATCTTTTAAAATTAGGCAAACTGTCTGGACAGAGTGCTCAAGGACGAAGCTCTTGTAGAGATGTCAACTTGATAAAACATTCAGCAGGTACTCTAAAAAAAATCTGATACGTCAGTAAGATACGGGACATAATACCTTGGAATTACCCAATACAATAAGTTTACAAGTCCGGACATTTCCGACAGAAAGATGTTGCTTAGTTGGAGTCAGTTCGATGATACCAGAATCTTGCTCTGAAGTCATCACTACACGTCACAAAGCCTGGCCCAGTCGGGGAATGGATAATGCAACTTACAACATTGTTGTGACCTGGGAATGAAAACAAAATGAACGGAATAAACATATTGCCTATGGGAACCACATCATCCCTGTATCAAGCCATGGAAATTAGATAATTTGGTAGTCAAGGGGTTAAAATAATTTGAGCTTTACCCTACAAATTTCAGAAAACACAAAAAAGAGACCACTGGATGTTACACTGAGGCAAGTCATAAAGGAGAATGAAACTCTGGGGAAATATCCATTTTAATGAAAAGAGAGGATAGACAAATCCTGACATAATAGGATTATCATCAACACAAAACAACATATCTGATAGAAAAAGCAACCTAGACAACTCGTAAGAAATTATATCAGAACCAATTGGCATGTGGGATTATACTCTACAGAAAGTAATGTTGCTATCCTTAGAAGCAAAACTAAACACAAAATATAACAGAATGATGAAAGGAAGGAAAACCTCAATGAAACAAACTTAAGGTAAATTATATTCTTCAAAAATTGTATGTATCGTGTTACTTACTCGACTGAAAGAAATTTTGTTAGCATTTTGAACAAACAGACAAAGAAGTCATAGAAATTATAGAATACAAAAACAGATTTTTAAGTGAAGGATAAGTTAGGATATTCTTCAAGTCAAGTTGGCCACCCATAGTAGATTGAAAGTTCACACCACAGTTTGAGTTTAAACCATCTTTGTGAATTCAGGCCAATGTCCCTATGGTTGGAGGCAAATCTTACCTAATGATAGCAACTTGTTTCTCTCTGCATTCCTGGAATCCCAGCAACATAAACTCAAAGTCTTCTCATCTGGGAAGAATACTACACAGAAACAAAATGACACAAAAAACAAATACAATATGGCAAGTCTTGTTTTTCATTATACAGTAAGAAATGCACTTCATCATGCAACCCATGTAGGCTATAGATCACGACCTTAAATCAACCCTTCCAATTCTGCTGCTTCCCCTCTTTCTCGCTCTCTCTCTCTCCTGGACAGAGCTCTCCCTCACCCTCTCTCCCCCCCCCCCCCCATCTCTGTCTGTCTGTCGTCTGCCTGTCTCTCTCTCCTCCCTCTCTCTTACTTTCAGTCTTCTTTTATCTTCCCCTACAAACACATATAGTAAGCCACCACTCTTTGCCTTTACCATATATGTATGAATGATCAAAGCCTGTTCTCTACCCTTGCCCCCACACACCATACAGATACCCATCCTTCTCTCTCTTCACCTGATGTTGATCTTCACCATCTGTAAAAAAAAATGCTAATTGTTCTTTATCCTCCTCACATACAAATAAAGCAAACAAACTCCTGCATCATAATCCTTTATACGACTGAGAATTATTCTCTTCCATCACCCCTTAAAGATCACATTGCAAGAAAATTCCATCAAAATAAATATTGGCTTAATACTTATTATTGCATAGATGGCATAAATTATACAAGGTTATCCAAATTCAACGCTTGGAAACATTTGAATTAATGATTATTATAAATTATAAAACGGTAAAATACAGCCCCCGATATAGCAGCTGAAGAGCTCCTTGAACGCTGCTGAGATGTGTGACGACACACGAAGGACCAGTCCTGTCTAAGCAGACGATGTCCCATAACATCTTACACATTTTTCAGTGCCTGTTTTGTCATCTCCTCTTCACTTATTTCTCTTACTTGACTAGCGTCAGTCTTAATGTTAGTCTGTTGCCTCACTCTTAACCTCGTGTATGGTATTATTTTGATGAAAAATGCAGCGTTAAAAAAATAAAGGAATCAGTCACTTGTAAACAAAATAAGACGCCATTGTATTTTCAGCTGCTTGCACTGGGGCATGTTCGGCGTTTCAAGAGGGAACGAATACAATCTGTGATATTATTCGGAGGGCTTTTCAATTTGAAAATGGGGTTTATTTCATTGATCATTGACCCTTCTCCTGTGTATTTACAATCAAACGGTTTTAGTTATCAGAATCAGTTTCACTTTCCCTTTTAGAATGGTGTGAAATAAGGTCATGTTAAATATACCAAACTCTTTATAATTTGATAAATAATTGCATTGCCATTACGTTCGTTCATTATAGGACGTCGTCTGCTTAAGCAGGATCGATCCCTAGTGTGACGACATCAAAACATCGCTATATTTCTGGCGAATCCTCGGATATTCCAGATGCTTAGAAGAGCTTTTATTTATGTTGTTTTTATAATCATCAGATACGCAGTTGACATAAAACTTATACGATTGCCATCTGTAAGCTTCCCAGTTTCTAGTGATACATTAATTGCCATATTTGTGATTTTCTTGCAATGTGATCTTTAAACACAGAGCAACCTCTCCCTTACCGTAATCCTCTGTATGATTGAACACAGCCTGTGTAGTAGTCTTCTGTTGATCAGACCCAGCTCCTGTGTACGTGATGAGTGTCCTACTGGTGGAGATCTCCCAGAGTTTCACCAAGGAGTCCTTCCCACTGGATAGAACATACTGTTGAAAGGGGTAAAACGGTAAACAATCAGATCTTATTCTATGCAAAACAATTTGCACTACATCAATATTTCCCCATTCAAACATGAGTTTGTGATGAGGCAGTGACCTATCGGTGAGCAAAGTGAAGCGAACATGCATAACCAAGACTTTAATTCATGCCAACAGTCAGTGGTGATGCATTATGTACCCATCTTTAACATGTATCAAAACAGAATCAACTGCTTCTTGTTTTTGTTTTTGTTTTTGTTTTTGTTTTTGTTTTTTGTTTTTAATCCATATGGTGGGCCAAATACACCCATATGGCTACCATTTAAGAAACCCAGGATGTTAGGCAAGAGTGCTGCCTGGATCCTTCTTACCTTTCCATTCCTTGAGAACCTAACAGAGCAAACAGGGCTACCACCATGGGCCTCTGTGAGGGTGTTGATACACCTGTTACTAACACCATCCCAGAGTTTGATGGTTCCATCTTTACTGCAAGATGCATACATGTTGGCAAGTGGACTGTATTCCATCTGTAAATGTTTAAAAGAAACATTGCTTTATCAATCAAATCTCCTTTTATTAGAAACATATAAAATAGTTCACTATTTAAATTGGTACATGATCCGGATTTCTAAATTTGGAAGCAAAACATCTTGTTGCTACCCACACCAATTATGTCCAGCATGTTGTAAAAGTGACTTGTTCCTTAATGCTTTACAGGAGAGGGCAAGATGCCCTTCCACACCAAGCCTGGCGGAAATCATCGTATTTGATGGATAGCGCCATCAACCTTAATAACAACAACAACAAGCTAAGGTCTGAGAAATGGTGGGTCCTTGCTTCAACAACCAAGAAATGGGTCCTCAATTCCTTGATTAAGCATGATAATGACTACTGAACTTTACAAGTAAGAAGTACATTTCTGTATCAGTGCACACAACTTTCAGCAAGATTGACTCAATTTCTCTTTGTTTTTTATGGTTCCAAAGCCTTACAGTATGCACCAATTCTTAAACTGAATATTCAATCAACATTTCAAACTGCTTCCAAACAGTTTCTTTCACAATGTAATCACTTGACCATAACTCAACTTTACCTTTGATAATTTGTCAGAGGTTACAAAGAGAGAAAGGGAGAAAGGAAGAGAGGGAGGGAAGAGTAAGTGAGAAACAAGAGTCAGAGAGATAGAAGAAATAAGGGAAGAAAAGGGAGATGGGGATGAAGGATGAGAGGGCAAAGAAAAGGTGAGAACAGCAGAAATAGAGATAGAGAATGGTAGAGGGAAAGCACTAAAGCAGTGGAACATTCAAACTTGCTATGCTGATATGAAATTAAGTATCAAACCTCAATAATTAATGATGTATTTATACTTACCATATTGATCATAGCTTTGTGTTGGTCATTGGGATTGCAAGAAACAAAGCACTGTGCAGTGTTCACATCATACAGTCTCACTATTAAAAAAAAAATTAAAAATAATAATCTATAAAGTTGCAGCATTAACCATAAAGCCTTCTAAACATATTTGAGTGCAAAGTGGAAAATTGAGAACATTTCTTTTTTTTTTTTTTTTAAACACCAGGTATTCAGAATCTTTTTTTTCTTTTTTTGCAAAACAATGAAAAATTTAGAATCTCAGGTATGAATAAGAAGACAACAGTAAGACGGAGTATAACACTGTCATGATTTTATGGTTAATCTTTTATTAGAAGAAGATAGAAAAGTACCGCTCATCAGTCTTGGTAGTTTAGCCAGGCTATCCATTGCTTTAAACTTTTTTTTCCATTTCACACACTTATGGCCAACTAATGCATGAGGCATTAAACAAATTTGAATAACAGCATAATTATCTGCCAACCCTTCCACATGAAAATATAGAAATCTCACACAGTAAAATAAGGAATACAGTGTATTTGGATACTTTCACAAATAAGTTTTCATGAAAAGAGGGGAAATCTATAGCTCATAACATTAGTTTGAAAGATGAAAAAGATAAATCATTCCTCCATAGGAATAGTTGGCAGGTATGATGCAGTAGTAAAATAACATAAGGGTACAGTGCACATTATGACTCCGTATACTGTAGCATAGAGATCAGTTTCTCTGGCCATCCATTTGCACGTAACGTGGATCTTGTTTGGCAATGGCAGTTTCTTCATTGTGGTTCACTGTGTCATAACAACAATAATATTTAGCTATATTTAGTGGATGCTTAAGGTTCCCTACAAAATACAACGGGGACATTTGTGAGAAATTCCAGGCAAGGATTTCTTGTCACCGTGGGGGGGGGGGAATGATATTCCAGGGTGTCTTGTCAGTGATTTTTACAGACAAATTTGCTCTCAGCCAATCAGATGCAAGGATTTCAGTAGCTTATAACAGTTATTATAACTTGCCACTGATAACAAGTTTTATGGAACAGGCACCTGGTTATCATTGATCAACCAAGCAACAAGAACTCACAAGTAGGGTGTTCCGTTGCAACCAGTAAGAAGTCTCCACAAGGATGGAATGTCGTAAATCGGATGGGAGACACCTCCTGAATGGACTTGGCTGATTTCTTCACGGTGGACTTTGAGAAATCAAAGAGCTTGACGGTGCAGTCTTTACCTCCTGATACCAGGATGGGCCAAGATGGATGAAAGTCAAGAGCTGTGATATCCTGTGAATTGAAACAATGAATTGAATGAAATGACTCTGTCACCAATATGCTTCCACCTTACTGCATTATATCGTCATCGGGGGATGTCACCTTGTATCAAATTCTATATCAAGCATTTTCTTTCATAATTTGCAGCTAAGAACCAATTTGATGTTATGATAAACCAATGTTTCACATATCTGCAAAAGCAAAGCCACAAGCAACCTGTATAAGGAAAGTTGTCATTGCTCTTAATGTGTTAAACATGAACATTTTTTCGGTCTCCATTGATGCAACACTGTTACATGGCATAACTAAGAGAAAACGTTAGTTTACTCATAATAATATATAAGTAATCAACTTGAAATTACTTACATCAACATGATCATAGAGTGTCCTAATGACAGGATGGCTCTCCACTGTATCTGTTGTAGGGGCTGAGGCAGCACTCTTGGCTAACATACGCTCCACATCCAGGATCTAATAGTCAGAAGAATACAACATTTCTATTACAAATCATCAAGGAGTTACAAACCCGATTACCTACTTTCCCAGAGCAACAGAGGTGTGCCAAAATGCAAGCAAATGATAATCATATTGATTTCCTAGTGGTACACACACTCTTAGCTGAAAACAGTTTTATGCAAAATTATATTCCATCCAGTTACTCATGGGTATATATTTAAACAATCCGAAGTAAATCATGAATGGGGGTAAGACCCTAAAATCCTGTCATGTCAATGATGTAAAATTGTTAAAGGCCAAGTCCACCCTAACAAAAAGTTGATTTGAATATATAGAGAAAAATCCAACTAGCATAACACTGAAAATTTCATCAAAATAGGATGTAAAATAAGAAAGTTATGGTATTTCGCTTAAAGTTTCGCTTAAATTTGCAAAACAGTTATATGCACATCCTGCTCAGTATGGAAATGAGGGAACCAGTGACGTCACCCACTCACTATTTCTTTTGTATTTTATTATGTGAAATATAGAATATTTTAATTTCTGCAGATTTCACAATTAGGAAGCTCTCATTGAATTATGTAACAATGGCAATTACACATGTTCAACGAGGAATCAAACCTTGTTTCACATTATAACAAGGAAAAATTAAAATATTTCGTATTTCATGTAATAAAATACAAAAGAAATAGTGAGTGGGTGACGTCACTGGTTCCCTCATTTGCATACTGAGCAGGATGTGCATACAACTGTTTTGCGAAAATAAGCGAAACTTTAAAATACCATAACTTTCTTATTTTACATCCTATTTTGATGAAATTTTCAGTGTTATGCTTGTTGGATTTTTCTCTATTTATTGTTAGGGTGGACTTGGCCTTTAAGAATATTATTTTTAAGTGCTTCTTTATTGACATTTACAAGGAAATATCAGACGTCAACTTCGTCGTCAAGCGTTTTGTGAGGTGAATAATGAGAATATTTTTTTCTTCACAATTCCTCAAAATACTTTTCCAAGTTCAGACTCATTCTTTCATAACCCAAACCCTTGTTAGAACTCACTCACTTTCAGCATATAGTTGAAGCACAACTACAATGCAATATAATTATAATCTCTTTCATTTGAAGTATGAAACAATATCCCAACAGTAGTTACTAAAAATTGGAAAGCAATAGTCATTTTATTTTAATGAAAATACCTTGATTGAAGCATCACTTGATCCTGTTGCAATCAGCTGACCTATACAAAAAACATGAAGAATAAATTGAATCTTTTAAATTTCAGCTCATACAAAACAAGAATACTCTCCCAAAATCTGGTGCAATGCAAGAAACTAATTACCCCCTTGAAAATGTTAACATTTTCATAATTACACTATTTGAATAACTTCAAACACTCACATTTTCAAATCTAAAAAAAGATGGTAGATGAAAATTACATGTGGTCAAATCTGACTTGTTATTCCACACTCTTCATCTTTAATTTATACGTATTACCAAGGACTTCATCACTGTTTAACCTGGCTTATATTCAATAATTTAAAATATTATGCCAAAATATAAAATACTTTATAATTCATTCCATTAAAAAAGTAATATAAACAAGAGTTGGTGCCTACTAAGAGGTACCAAGCACGAAACAAAATTTTGCTGTGTGTGTTAGGGGTTCTATGTCATTATACTATATGTATATTCAAAATATGAGGTTTCAAATAGTACTGCTTTGAAGAGATATTGCAAGTTCAAATACACTCTCAATGAACACAAAAGCAACTTCGGAGTAGACTAGCCAAAGAATAGGATAGGGGTGCTCACGGAACCCAAATCTGACTTGGGTTTCATATGCAGGATTTTATGTTATCCTTTATTTTCTTCATAATTTTTAGCAATGAACCCATAGAATGCCAGGTCCAGTTTCTGAGGATTATTTTTTTTTTACATTCTATTGGTACACAAAAGATTTTGTAAGTGATTGGGATACCCTTTAATAAGACATGAAATGAACTTTATACCATCCTTGCTCCATGCAGCAATACGACAGGGACCCTTGTGAGCAGTTACATAACATGTCTCATACTGGGCTGCTTCTGGTGCTTGAGTTTGGACTGCAGGGAAATGGCAAATCATCATTAATCATTAAATATATATACAGGATTTTAGCAGTTTTACAAATATATACCAAAAATAAGACAAGCGTGTGACATGAAAGTTCATACATAAAATTAGCTATGTTATTTTCCATTAAGATTATGAATTCATATTACCCTGTAATTTTGGAAAAGGTTTGTCTTGGGGATATGTTACCTTTCTTGAAGGTTCAAAGCACAATTTTAAATATCAAGCTGTCTCATAAATGGTTAACACAAGCTTTAGAGCTCATCTCAAATTCTGAAAGGAAGGAAGTGTTTATAATGAATTACATAGAGAGATGGAATGGGTTGTCTGCACCAGCAAAAACGGCAAAATGTTTGTTTTCTTCAAGATTACCTTTACGGAGGTAAGAGCAACAAAAAATATATTTATCTTACCTTCTGTATCAAAGTCCAGATCAATTGATGTGGCTGGAGCAACTGTGTCAGATATTGATAGAGTTGGATGTCCTGTGGAAAAAAGCGGTTATTATAATCCTTTCAGGTTTAGAGGCATTAAACAACTTTTTCCCTGTCAACAAAAAATTCAATATAAGTGCTTTAACTGTATAAAAGATCTGATTAAATGCAAAGCAATTATTCCTGATATACTTCAACAAAATGTAAGACTTAACCTTTTGACATGACCTATTCGAAATTATAAAAATTAAGAACAGACTACAGGTACTTCATTGCATACAGTCAAGCCTGACTTAGTTGCAACCTCTCCATGAAGACAACCTGTCTATAATGGTCACCTCTTCAAGAACCAGTGTAGAAAAGCCATCTGTCTACAGAAGCCATGTTTATATTTCCCTTGGGTGTCCTGAATAGACAGGTTTGACTTTAAATTTTTATGGTTTGTCTGTGTTTTTTTACTACCTCTACAACAAAGGGATATGATTAAATTAAAAAAAAAATCATTAGGAAGTTATGGAACATAATCAATGCAGTTTAAAAGCTATTTGTATCAGTTCAGTTCAGTTCAGTTTTTATTTTTTTTCATTTCCAACGAAAAAGAAATATAAAATTCACATACATCATTAAATCAACAAAGTAGGATACACGCAATACAACACATAAATATAACAGTATTGTAGATTAGATAAGATGTACCAAACTATTGCAGTATGAAAAATAATTTTATGAATGTTTGGTTGGAAATGGAGAGGTCCACTGTGAAGCTAAGCTTGTAAATTGTGGACCCCTCAGATGAAAGTATTCAATAATAGTAATTTATATAACAAAAAAAAAACACGAGAATAATGGCCAACAGAGAGGGGAAAGCATAAACATATCATACAAAATGTGTGAAAGTAACAAGGGAAAAGTAAAAGGAAAGACAGAAAGAGGAGAGAAATTGATTGCATGTGGGACTGAGGAATGACAAATGAAAGATGAATAGATGTAACTGATCAAAACAAAGGTAGCGCGCAACATCGATTCGTGTGAGAAGGGAAATAGTTATGAGGATGTTCCTGGTTGACGAGTGGTGACGAGTTCTTTGTATAATAATAATAATAAATAATAATAATCATTTAATAATAATAATAATAATGATGCATATATACATAGACACACATACACATTTAAATGCTGCATATATAGAGGTAATCTAAATGCTACTAACAACTGACGAAGCGAGTTAGGTTTTGTAAGGAGCCAATAAAAATTTCTTTAGATTTCTCTTAAAGATTGAGAGTGAAGAGGATTTTTCCAAATCATGGTGCAAAGTATTCCAAAGTTTAGGACCTTCAAAAATAAATGTTTTTTGTGCAGAAAATGTTCTCAAAAATGGTAAATGAAATTCATCCGACTGTCTGGTGGGATATTTGTGAATTGTACGATTTTTTAGAAACATATCGTGAAACGCAGATGGTAGAGTACCACAATTGTATTTATACATAAATTCACCAAGATGAAATAAGTACAGATCTTTAATTTTTAGGATGTTATGTTCAAGGAAAAGAGAATCCGTATGGGCACGTATAGGAGCATTACAAATTATACGAATGACTTTCTTTTGTAGTAGTAAAACTCTTTCCAGCAGTGTTTGATGACTGTTTCCCCAAACCAAAAGACCATAGTTTAAATATGGTAAAATAAGAGATGAGTAAAGCATAAGTAAAGATGCTTGAGGAAGGTGTGATTTAAGTCTGTTAATGATACCGATATTGCGAGAGATAATTTTACAAATATTTTCGATGTGGATTTTCCAGGAAAGTTTACTGTCAATCAAAACACCTAAAAATTTGGTTTGAGAGACTTGCTCAAGAGGGATATTGTCAAAAACAATATCAGTAGGTAATGATGCTAAGGAGTTACTAAACAATATATAATTCGTCTTCAGTAGATTCAATGATAATTTATTAGCCCTTATCCATTCTAATATGTTACGCAGCTCTCTATTGATTACATCGACAAGAACATTTGGATCACTGTGAGAAAAAAATAAATTGGTGTCATCTGCAAATAAGATGAATGACAAGGAATCGGATGATTTATGAAAATCATTTATATAAAGTATAAACAATAATGGGCCTAACAGGCTTCCTTGAGGGACGCCACAAGAAATATCTTTAAAATCTGATGCTTGCTCGTTTAAGGAAACAAATTGTTTTCTGTTAGAAAGGTAGCTCCTGAACCACTCCAAGGCCTTTCCACGGACACCAATATGAGCAAGTTTATAAAGTAAAATATCATGATTTATCGTATCAAAGGCCTTGGAGAAGTCCAGGAATATACCTACTGTGTGAGAAGACGAGTCAATTGAATGGGCAACTTTCTCAACAAAAGACATCAAAGCATGAACAGTACTATGTTTCTCCCTAAAACCAAACTGGAAATTAGAGAGGATATCATTTTTTTTAAGGAAAGAACTCATTCGAGTAAACACTATCTTTTCCAAAATTTTGGAAAAAGAAGATAGTAACGAGATTGGCCGATAATTACCTACTTCAAGTTTGTCACCTTTTTTGAATAAGGGAATAATTTTTGCTAGTTTCATGGAATTGGGAAATTTACCATGCGTCAATGATAAATTAAAAATATGGACCAAAGGATCTACAATAACAGGAATAATGGCTTTCAACATTACGTTATTAATTCCATCAAAACCGGAACTTTTTTTATTCTGTAAATTGGATACAATATTAATGACTTCTTGCCTATTCGTAGGAAAAAGAAAAATAGAATTTGGATTAGCAGGGCCTAAAAAATCACTATAATTTTTGTTTGATGGGGGAATATTTTTAGAAAGATTGCTGCCGATTGACGAAAAGTAAGTATTAAAGATATTCGCTATATCTTTGGAATCTTCGATAATTTCATGGTTATACATGATTTTGTTTATTTCAGATCTTTTATCTGTCAAATTCATCGCTTGTTTAATAATTTTCCAGGTATTTTGCATATCGTGTTTGAACATTTCCAAACGATTTACGAAGTATTTTCTTTTTTCAAGGCGAATGATTTGAGTCAATGTGTTTCTGTAGGATGTATACTTTTCCTTTGATTTTTCAGTACCTTTTATTTTATATTTATAAAAGAGATTATTCTTCCGATTAATTAAGCGTAGTATGGATTTAGAAATCCATGGGAGCTTAGGTGTTTTCTTACAGTTGGTTTTGATTTTTTGTTTCGGCATATTAATATCCAATTGATCGGTCAATATTAAGGAAAAAGTTTCATATGAACTGTTAATGTCTTCATTAGTATATATACACGACCAATCAAAGTTTTCAAGATTAATGGCAAGACGTGCTAGGCTTTCGGCATTAACTTTACGTCTATATATTGAAGAATTATTTCTGTTAATAGATTGACCTAGTGGATAAAACATTGCAATAGGATAATGATCAGTTATGTCAGATAAAATAATATAAGAATCAGGATGTGGAATAACGTTCGAAAAAATATTATCAATTAAAGTAGCAGATGCATTAGCAACACGCGTTGGCTTAGAAACGAGCGGCAAGCAAGAAGCAGATAAAATTAATTCAAGAAAGTCTTGAGAAATATTGTTATGTTCATGGTTCAATAAATCTATATTAAAATCTCCCATCAAGAAGAAGTCTTTATTGTCAAAATTGACGTCTCTTAACAAATTGGAAAAATATTGTAAGAATTCTTGAGCATTTGAGTTGGGAGATCTATAAATAACTCCGGCAATGATATTCTTATTACCAGGAATCACAATTTCAATAAAAAGGGATTCAACAATTGTATTAGAAACTGAGATTTCATCCAAGATAGTGTATTTAAATGATTTGAGGATGTAGAGAGCAACTCCCCCACCAACTCGATTTTGTCTATTTTTGTTGATGAAGTCATAATCTTTTATAAGGAATGGGTGGTTTGAATCGTAATTAAGCCAAGTTTCTGTGAGGCCAATCAGCGTAAAGGGGCTTGGCATAGGTTTATCTACGAGTGAAAGAAGGTCATCAAAATGCTTGTTCAAACTTCTGATATTTAAATGAAGGATGGAAAATGTATCATTCTGAAAATCTTTTGAAACCTTTGAAAATTGATTGATGGTTGTATAGTTAGTAGTTCCACGTTTGACAGGGTCATCTAAATCAAAATCGAACTCCAGATTTGCAGCTGAAGCGTTAATGTTATCTATGATAAGATTATCATAAGAATTAGCAGAAGTATCAGACACATCATCAGACTGAATAGGTCTATGTAAATCAAAGAAATCGTCATCACTAAGCCTATGAAATGGCAGCGATTGCCTATCGTCAGAGTTAAACATCATCGTGAGATAAAAAAATACTCCCTCATCATTGACATTTGGCGATAAGGAGAAATACTGTATAAAAGAGGTAATGGCGCTTTATTCGAGAAGAGTAAGGAAAGGAAGTGTCGATCACATGCAGTAAGAAGAAAAATAAATCGATGGAAATCAAATAGGAGTGGAGGGAAAATGATGACCAACAACAAAAACGAGTAGAGAAAACAAACATATGATGGGGATGAAAATGAAGAGAAAACATAGTGAATCTCTGTTGGCATAACATACTTAAGGCAATCTAAACGCTGGAACGTCATGTGGCAGAAAACAATCAGCAGTGGAGCTAAGAATAACGTATACACATTTGAGGAATTTAGATAAAGAGAAAAAAGAACGAAATTGCTAAATCATTGACCATACATAAATACTAAATTTAGTATAATGAGGAATGTATTAACCTACCAACATTACAATACCGGTAATTGATTATAGAAACAACAAAGATAATACAGTGTGTATTAACATTACAGTGGCATTTCACTTCTACAAGAAAAGGAAAATCGAATGAGCATATGTAATATATGTAATGTATGTAACACAGGTTTATCAACGGTATAAATAAAACATCAAGAGGTAGATAACCAACTCAGTTGAGGAAGATTCAGTGGACCTCCTTCGCGATGCATACAAATGAATACCACTTTGCTCAGTGACAAACCAGTACAGTCACCTAAGGATAACCCCAAAGCTTTTCAAATCCCATAATGGGAATGCAAATCGCAGGCATCCGCTGTCGCCGGATTTGCCTAACCTAGCAACACACAGTGCATACCATGTGCATCTCGACCATGCAATACAATGAGTTGGAAGAAAAGGCGGATTTAAAAAATATAAAGGTGTATTGATGGAAAAAAGAAGAACAATTTGTATAAGCACGAAAAAGGTCCACTTCACTTCAAATTCATTTCAACAGGAAATGTGTGTGTGTACATCGTGGGAAATGTGTATGTACATCATAATCAAATGCCATATACGAGGCTACCATTCCATTTCGTGAAAAGTACCATTATTAGCATGTATCTTGATGCAACGATATAAATGAGAAGACATGACTCAGTCAAAGCAAATGAAGTTAAGCAAACATTGCGTCATAATAATAATTCAAGATGGGAGAAACTGGTTAGCAAATATTTATATTTGATGTTCATTTCAGCAAAATTTAATCAAGGAATTGATTCTTTTTGAAATGGGATACCAATTTGAAGAAAATAGATGTTTATTTGATTTGAGTTATCATATCTTCATCACATACATAAAATCGTGTCATTTTATGAAGGAAAAAAAAGAATTTAGCTGACACCAACATCAGTGCCTTACATATTGGCAATGTTAAATTCAGGTGTGAAACAAAATACATGTGTCATTAAGTAATCATTCAAGTTGAAGAAATTCAAACGTGTATGGAAACCAACAGTAATGGCATTCACTTCAACGGATAACACAATTGAATATGCATTTATAAAGAGCACAGGTCTATCCGTCCAATAGAATTAAAAAAAAAAAAAAAATATATGGGATTGTGAAAACCTTCGAAAATGGGAAATTAATGAATATTCAATGAACCATTGTCACAATGTATTCAACAACATGGAAGTTTGCCTAAATATAACCATCACACCCACCCCAAAGCCTTTAAAATTCCATATAGTCAGAATGCAGCTGTGGGCACCAGGCGCTGCCATGTCAGGCAAACATCACTGCCCGCCAAACGTTACGATCACGTTAGCAACACCTAGTAACCTAGCAACACACAGTATATATGCACTACGCAACTTGACCATGTAATACAGTAAGTTGGAACAAAAGGCGGATGCAAACGATCTGCAGAGTATGACAAAGTAATTGGTAAACAGAATTTCTTTAAAATTTTGGCGCAAAAAAAAAGTCACTAACCCTGAATACAAGACTGGGTAAAACAAAAACATATATGGATAAACACTGGTCTAAATCAAGGGGGAAATGCCTAAGGAAAAAGGGTTAGGAAGACAAAATATACAGTCATGGCAGTATATGTCACTTCTAAGGAAAGCTTGAAAAAAAATTGGAAAAAACCCACAAGGAATCAAATGATCAATACTGTTATACTCCAAAGCACAATTATCATATTAGGTCATAGACATCTGTCGTGTCTGCATACAATTATTGAGATCCAAGACTGTGTGAACACTCAGTTTGTCAAAAAGTGCAGAATAGGGGGAGAAAGATTTAAAATCCCAAATCTCGGGGTTATTCTTTCAATAGCCAAAAATACAGAGTTGATAAGTTACAATGTAGTTAGTTGTCCTGTATTTAAAGAAAAATATATTTAAAAAATAAAGAAAATTTGAAGTATGCATGATCTTGTAGTATATATAGGAAGACCAAATTTTGCCATGTTAGCCAAGATAAATGGATAACTCTTATTAGAGAATAAGATTTCTTAAAGTGAAAAATAATGTATGCCTATATTACGGCCACTAGCAAAATGTAGAAAATCAAAATTATGTGGATGCAGTAGGCCAGTATACAACTGGCTATCATGTCCTATCTACTGAATGTTGTTATTGAAATTACATAATCTTTTTATCTTATGCATGACCCTTGTTTCACCACTTGTAGGGAAATCTAGGGAAGGAATGAGTGCTAGCATAACACAACATATTAACTGTGACAAATAAAAAGAGAGAGAGAGAGAAAAAAAAAAAAGTTTCAATCAGGAATTGGGGAAAAGTGACCATAATAGGGCTACTGTAAGAAATTCCCTAAAAGACATGAAACGTGTCAGATTATGCATTCCACTAAGAAAGCAAGAATAATCCTACAAGAAAGTAAAGGTTTCTCAAAAATTTAAAAAAAAAAAAAAATCACAAGAAGAAAATATTTGGGGGAAGGAATACAAAATCAGGGGCTTATTTTTCATTGCAGAAAAATAGAAAATACATAGGATGCAATGCAGTTGTCTCGCATTAAAGAACAAATAAACTAAACTTGTGAAATAAAACAAGGCAAATTGTACACATGGTAAATGCATTAATTACATTCAAGAAAAGCTTTGTTTAGCTGACACCAACATCAGTGCCTCACATATTGGCAATGTTAAATTCAGGTGTGAAACAAAATACATGTATCCATTATTTGAGTAGAAATTTGATGTTTTTGTCTACAACAAAGGGATGTGCGAAAATTATTTTAAAAACATTATCAGTCAGTTTACGGAACAGAACAAATGCAGTTTAAAAACTATCAAAAAAGTATTTGAGTAGGTATAAGTTGACTTACTATCAGGTTCTGCTCTGAGACCAAGCTGTACTACTTTCTGAAGACGGTCAGACGGAGGGCAGTCAGGGACAGGGCAAACAATCTTACTCAGCTGTTGGGCAACCTCATGGTAACCGTCATGGAGAAGTTGACTACAATGGAAGAAACAATAAAAAAATTTTAAAAGAGTTTATGGTATTGGTGGCTGACAAAATTCTGTCACGGAGATACGAGCGTTCGCCCTCTCGCGGTGACCAAGAAATGTACACAATGAATACAATACACCGCTTCGCCAGAACTGACAGTAAAAAATTACAGATTTCATTCTAGGGATTATGTTTCCAACATTGGTGAGTTGAATTTAGTGTATTCCGTTGACATATTGGTGTTTCATTAGATCTATTTGTAAATCAAATGCTGATTTTGAGTGAATGTTGGTGACTTTCGTCACGTGGTGTTTGAAAGTGTTGAGATGTATGACTGTGTCAGAGTGCACACATGAAGTATACTAATGTTGCTATGATTAGGCCGTCCAACGCGTCATAAAAAGATGGCTATGCTTTTAGCCACTCATTCTACCTCGGCCGAGCTCGGCTGACCCAAAATTTACGTTCAGATTTATGTAGGGGATGAGACTGAAAATTGCGCGATTTGATTGCGCAATGCACTTGCCTAGACTTGATTGGGTTGTAGCTGAATGAAACTATTCAAAAGATAACACACACGTACACATAGCACGAACGTTAACACAAAGCAATCTCTCTATTATACATGCGACCACCAAAAGTACATGTTGTGTTCATAAAAACAAGCAGCTTCAACCCTTAATCTCTTTCTCCCTATCCCCAAACTCATAAGTCCATTCAGTCATGACCATGTCCAATGCACACATAGTGTATCATTCATTTCTCTTTCTTGCACTCTTTCAATCTCTCAAGCTTTCCCAAGCCTCTCTGATCATATTTTGTCCATGTGATCATATTTTGTCCATGTGATCAATTCGTAACATGACAGAAGAGAGACATCTAACTTGATTTGTTGAGAAAAAAAATCCACCTGTAGAATATAACCTAGTCATTTTTACTAAATAATCTCCAAATGGTTGGAACCAGTTTGCATTACCATGTGGGTGCATAGTGTGTCCGCGGCTGTGTGCAGAAATTTGTAAAAAACGATTGCGCAGTTCACCTCTAGCTGCATTATAATAATAATTGGAAGAATTTTAACGATCGAACCTGCGCCCTCTCGATCTTTCCGAGTATGTTTTTCCAGCGCGAAAATGTTGGCTGCTGCCTGGATTTTTTGATTGAAATTCACCAATTTCAGATGCATTGGGCTTCAAACAAGTTTAGATAAGAATTGTGATTATTGGTTACATTTTTTTAATGTGAATATATTTTTTGAAAAGATAATTGCGAGAATGTATTTTTTTTTAATGTGCACAATTGGATGCCAGGGAAAATCAAAGCGTAGCTGATTCTCATGTTTTTAAATAATGGAATACTTCACCTTTTTGCAAAAGAGATCTGTGACAGAGATATTGGTATGCCTTTGACAATGTTTGATTTGTCTGTTTTTATATCGTATTTTCTTTTATTTAGCTATTATTAATCCTGACACGTCAATCTGAAAATCAAATTTTGGCACGGTGGTCGCCCTACTATGCCATGGTGCTTGTAACTCCAGGGAGCTCCAACGCGCAGCATTGGAGCTCCAGGTGCAAATAACCAAAGTCGACCTCGCCCATTAGTATGGCTAGTCGCATCGCTTAATTTCGGCAGGTAAGATAGAAATTTGTACTTACATTTTAAGAGAATTACTGTAACTATCTAGGAGGCTCTTTGATTTTACGATTTAACGATTATTTTGAAGAACAAAATGGAATCTCCTTGCCGAGCCGATCTTTTCCCGTACTGTACCATCGATTCAAATGACTTGATCACACGGTGCATAATGTGTACCGTATACCGTCGCTGACTCAATCACACAGTGCGATCGAATCATTTGAATCGACGGTACGGTACGGGGAAATTCCATTTTTTATCATCGAAATAATCGTTAAATCGTAAAATCAAAGAGCCTCCTAGATAGTTACAGTAATTCTCTTAAAATGTAAGTACAAATTTCTATCTTACCTGCCGAAATTAAGCGATGCGACTAGCCATACTAATGGGCGAGGTCGACTTTGGTTATTTGTGGTCTGGAGCTCCAACGCTGCGTGTTGGAGCTCCCTGGAGTAGGCTCGCCAAGCCAAAAATTTCACTTCTTTAATATTACAAATCCAAGGTCAAAAATGGCAATAAATTAAACCTAATTAATGACATAAGCAAATTCACCAATTTCCTGCTTCAAAAAGAGCCTCCAAAATGCAGAAATCCAGCACCAAAGTTGACAGTTCTTCTGACGCCAAACCGTAAACGCCGCTAAATGACCTTAAACTAGCTATAATTATGTTCGCTCGATTACGTTAGCAATTAGTACAATTACACAACTTCTAACCCAAATATGGTAAATTTGAAATTTCCGCGCGCCGATCAAGTTTCAGTCGCTAGGCTTGCACAAGGCGCGAACAATATTTTGAAATCCGAACGAATACGAAATGACTGATTTCAGCCTCAAATGATGTAAAATACCTCTTTTTCACGATAATGTTGCTCAGATACCTGCTAACGATGATGATTTCAACATTCCTAGACTCTTGAACGTATTATTTGATGTTTTTCTTGTCTTTCGCAGTGTATCATTAATCTGCCCACGCACGAAGCTCATCCCGCACACATTACCATACAATGACCGTAACACAAGCACACATGCACTGAGATTCGTCCACTGCATTGCGATCGCGCACTCTCGATCTTTCTCCAGCTCTCCCGTTCACTCTTTCTCTCTTTCCCCACACCCATGACCAGCACTCGGAGAGCTTCCATTGTACAAAGACATGTTTTGCTTTTTCCCCCCTCACTGTTTACCATAGTTTGTTTGTTTGTGTGTTTGCTTTTATTTGTATACTTTCATAGACTGTTATTATCCATAATGAAAGTACCACACTGCACGAGCTACATTGCCGTGAAATGATTCATCTCCTGCCTGGGGAGCGTTTCATCAAGCGTTTTTTCAGTGATATTTACTGACAAATTTGCTCTCAGCCAATCAGATTCAAGGATTTCAGTAGCTTATAACAGTTGTCGATAAAAATCACTGACCGTACGCTTGATGAAACGCTCCACTGTTTATTCACATACATGAAATTGCGATTGCGCACTCTCTCTCTCTCTCTCTCTCTAGCTCTCACGTATACCGTACGCCATGCTTTCTCTCTAGCTCTCTCTCCGGCTTCCACGATCTGCCACCATGACACTCGCAGAACAGCTTCCATTGTACACTTGTGTATCATGCATGCCATGCATGACATGTTTTGCTTTTTTCCCCTCACTGTTTACCATAGTTATAGACTGTTATCCAGTCACCTTTACTAAAATATCCTTCTGAAACACTTTGCACACTCATACGGTAGTGTGTGCACCTTGACGTTGTGTGTAGTAAAATGTAAAACGAGGACTGTTTTCGAGACTAGCTCCGCGACGGGCCCTGCGTGGACTCATGAATATTCATATCTCTTTAGCGATATCATAAGTAAAGCGCGCGATCTCACTGTTTACCATAGTTATAGACTGTTATCCAGTCACCTTTACTAAAATATCCTTCTGAAACACTTTGCACACTCATACGGTAGTGTGTGCACCTTGACGTTGTGTGTAGTAAAATGTAAAACGAGGACTGTTTTCGAGACTAGCTCCGCGACGGGCCCTGCGTGGACTCATGAATATTCATATCTCTTTAGCGATATCATAAGTAAAGCGCGCGATCTCAGAGCAAATATGAAGTCATCTTCCACAGTTTTCCCTCTATTTTTAAGATGGCTACAGCTATGGAACTCTAACTGGATTAAAATGAACTTAAAAATCATGTTCTATCCACACATGCTTGTCAAAGTCGTAAAAGTGTCGAATAAGACAAATATCCTGGTTTTTGTCTATATTTTCAAGTGTACTGGGGTGACATAGCTTGACATCTGACGCATTGTACTCTATCAAAAGTTCTTTGACTGAAGTTAGAGACTATATTTTTAGGGTCAACCAGTTGCAAATTAGAAGGATTTTTAGTGATCACCCCCAAGCGCCCTCTCTAAAACCCGCGTATTCCACGTATTAACTCTATGGTGCGATGTTCGTTTTTTACGTTGGCGATCATTTGTGCTTCTGCGGTGGAAGATTTTGGTCCGAGTATCCGCCATTTTATCGATATATTGTAGACACAAACGTAAGTACGCTAAAAGATCGTAATTGCAGCTATGTCTTTTATTGACAATTAGTTATTTCATGGACCTCTTACAATAAGTATTTTTAAACTACAAATTTCTTAGTTCCAACATTCACAAATCTCTTAGTCCCACATGCAACAATTCTGACATGTCTGACAACGTACGCGGACGTGCGCGTTTAGGTAGGCGTCAGGGTATCGCACGGACGGGCTGTCTCACCTACCTGGAGTTATGGTAGGTATGTTACAAAAATTTGAGAAATCTTATTTCAAGCATATAATTGATTCCATCAAGTAGAGCTTAATGAAAGCTTCAATTTGATACCTCATTCAGCTCTGTAGCTGCAAAATTAACGAAGTTACAGTCATTTTTATGTCGAAAAATGAGCAATTAATTTCTTTTGTTTTCTATTGTTTTTATAGGAAAAAAAAGTCAAAAGTTGTGATCTCGGACCATCCATTCAAACACAAAAAACTTTTATAACTTTCTTAAAATTAAAGCTAACAAGATGAAACTTTCAGCAATTACAGATAATAACAGTATGAACATTATGTGAAACTGTCTCATAAAAAAACAAAGGATAACCATTAATTAATTAATTAATTAGGTGATTATTTTTTCTTTTCGTTCCATATTAAATGTATTTATCTCGTTTTTATATATACGTGTATATATATATAATATATTGATTTCCGCTCGAAATCTCTTTAATTTCAAAAATTTTATTTTGTAATGTTAGATCAACTGTATATAATATGTTTTGTTTAGTAGTTTTCTCCCTCTCAAACAATTACTTTAATTAAACAAAAATCTTTTTTTTAATATTGTATCATTCGATTAGGGGGTCTACATCACACAAGCTAACATTTTTAGTAGATCCCTCCACATATCCTTTTGTCATCTTTCTATGTCATACCCATGTATTCTGTTTTTGCAGTGTTCGTAACTTGTACATATTGTTGTAATTTCATTGTAAATGTGGAATCTGAATAAAATCAAATCAAATCAAAATCAAATCAAATTATTTTGTGACTGCATGTGTTTTTGTGTATGTAAAAATGAAGCGTTTACTGAAATTATCAAGTCATCGAAGTCAAATGCAGGATATTTGTAAATGGAACAGACAAGGACATTGGTTCTATCATCTGGTAAGGATCTTGTTGTATACTTAGTTAATTAATACCATAATTAGTTATTTAATTAAGTAGCCATTTTCATCAATAAGTTAACTAAATACTGCAAATTTTTTGAAGAACTGAAGTTGAAAATTGTAATTGTGGATAAAAAATATTGACCGAAAATAGGCAAAGCGCATGCATCTCCCAGCGGGAAGCCATCGCTTCGCCGTGTCAACTTTGCAATGACATCCCTCAACTTCGCAACTAAAAAAACACATTTCGGATCGTAGAATTTTCACACAAATTCACCAACATCAAGAAAACATGTATAGAAAACATCCATTATACCTTAAATTGAATCCATTATCCAAGATTTATGAGAAAAAAGCACCGACAATCAAGCTCTCGGGAAAAAGTGGTGTGCTGATCGCAACGATGAAAAATTGCATACATGTTGGGTACTGAATGAAAGCTTGTACATTCAGCTACAGCTTGAAAATAACGTCACATGACAAAAATGCTATCAGCCAATGCAAAGGCAGTATTTACGGGGAGTCCCCACAGCCATACGCAAATCGCCCGAACAGCCGCTCGGGAGAATTTACTGCCGCGAGAGCGCACGCATTGTAACGTACCTAGTTATGGTGCTTGTTGCTGAAGACCGGAAGTTGTCCTTGTGAAACACTTGGCCGACAGGTTGAGAGACAGAGTCAAGACATTGCTGTTCTTGTAATTATGACAATTTCGTGAAACAACCCCCAGCCCTGTAATCGATTTCATCCAGAATTAATGACATCAAGATAGAGTACGTGTGACACATGGCACCCCATAGACTTCAAAATCTAGCGTCATTTTTTTTTTTTTTTTTCATTTATGAAAAGGGACCCATGTCATGACTAAGTAACGGATTTGATATACATTATTCATGTTATTATTATTATGATATAATGCTAATGCTGAAAAAAACTTCGCAAATGGTTTAACTTTCATACTTTAACTTTATAATAGTTCGCTCTTGCTCTCCGACTCCGGTCTCTGGCTGAGCTGAGCTGAGCTGAGCTCCGGGCTGAGCTTGAGCGCTGCGGCATCGTGGAGCTGATAGCAGGCATAAGTCCAGGCGTATTGTGACACTCTCTGCGGCTAGGCCATGTATGCCCACGGCCACAGAGAATTTACGTACACGCACATAATGCCATCGAAATTGTCACTGCATTGTTAGCTATCTGGTGAAATACATGAAAGAACATCTATCATACCTAATTATCAGTCTATACATCTGATCCTTCTCTCTTATAGTCATTGTTGCCAGAGACATGATGAATTCGAAGTTTTCGGAGCTGATATTTCACATATAAAATGACCGGAAAACTCGCCTCTGTTTGTTTCAATACAAAATTATTATTACTAGTAGCTAGCTACCTGCACGCGCACGCACGTACGGTACGGTCGGTACGGTACATAGTACGGTATATACCATGTACGTACGTGCCGTTCGCGTCCGTCCAGGTTTGTTTTATGAAGTGCCACGGCCTGATATACTAACTATAGTAAATTTGACGTCGAAAATATGAATTAGGTCTACTTGAGTCGTGAAATTAGCATTTCAGCTACTATAGTCACCCTGTTTTACCCATAAGATTTGACCCCGTAAAGTTACTTGCAGGGTTTAGCCCCCAGAGACCCCAAAATAGACCCCAAAGTAGGGTCGATTTCACCCCATTTCCCCCAGGCCCTGCATGCAGTGCACAAACTTTGTCAGTAGGAAGTTGTATGACTGGACATTATAAAGCAAAACAAACAAAAAACACCAAAAAATGACAAAATTTCTGTCGGGATGGGGTTTCAGACGGCCCCTAAGAATTTGGTTAAAATTTTCCCTTGAAGCTCGGGGACCAAATTTTGTCAGAAGGAATAACTTAGATGTGATGGGGGTTGCATTTCCGGACACTTAACAAAAAATAGCCTGTCAATTGTGCCGTCAGATTTTACGAAAAACATGCATCAAGTAACACCAGTGAATATTTGCAATTCACTCGATTTTCAACCTATCCTGTGAAAGATTTGTGACAATTTGCATGAAAAGTTGTTCGATTTACTGTTTAAAAATGACCTGTCCGGATTAACAACCTGTCCGGAATTACAACGTCTGGATATACATTCCCAAAATATAAAAACTGACATAATTGTCCATTGGGAGATGGGTGTCAGACCCCCAAACGAAAACCCCAAAGTGCCCTTTGACAATGCTTTGCCCCCAAAATGCTCTGTATGTAAAGAAAAACATTTTCTTAATTTCTGACTATGATAACTCAAAAGTGATTTATTTAATTCAATTTAAATTTTCGAGTAAATAATTTTCTTGAGGTGCAATTTGGAGTTAATTGTTCAACTTTTGACTAATCAGTCATTAAATAGTGAAAAATGTATTGCTTAATTCCTCAAAGGTAGCCCCCAAATATTAAGATTATGTGTAAACACACCCATTGTCCATCGATCTTCACCTGTTTGACGAGGCATAATAGAAGAGCTTTTCAGGTATGTGGCTGCCAGGCTGAAATCAGTGGCAGATTTCGGGGGGGGGGCAGTCCTATCAAATTTTATTTTTAACTTCTAGAGGCCTGTTATTACACTACTTTTCCAGCATTTATGCATTTTTTTCTTTCTTTTTAATTGTGTTGCTTTTAAAGGAAAACAACGCTATCGCTGTGATTGCTGTGCCCCCCCCCCCCTTTCGAACTCAAGAAAAACCTTTTTTTTTTGGTTGCTTGTCAGATGTCATGACTAAGTAACGGATTTGATATACATTATTCATGTTATTATTATTATGATATAATGCTAATGCTGAAAAAAACTTCGCAAATGGTTTAACTTTCATACTTTAACTTTATAATAGTTCGCTCTTGCTCTCCGACTCCGGTCTCTGGCTGAGCTGAGCTGAGCTGAGCTCCGGGCTGAGCTTGAGCGCTGCGGCATCGTGGAGCTGATAGCAGGCATAAGTCCAGGCGTATTGTGACACTCTCTGCGGCTAGGCCATGTATGCCCACGGCCACAGAGAATTTACGTACACGCACATAATGCCATCGAAATTGTCACTGCATTGTTAGCTATCTGGTGAAATACATGAAAGAACATCTATCATACCTAATTATCAGTCTATACATCTGATCCTTATAAAGTTATTACACTACTTTTCCAGCATTTATGCATTTTTTTCTTTCTTTTTAATTGTGTTGCTTTTAAAGGAAAACAACGCTATCGCTGTGATTGCTGTGCCCCCCCCCCCTTTCGAACTCAAGAAAAACCTTTATTTTTTTTGTTGCTTGTCAGAGAATTATGGAGGGATACTGGACCCCCCCCAATAAGCGACTTTTGGACGGCTGGGCAAAAAAAAATTGTCGACACCCCCCCCCAAGGGCACTTTGAGGTTTTCATTTCAGGAAGTCTGACAACCACTTCCCGATGGACAATGTTGTCAGTTTTTATATTTTTGGAATGTGCATCCATAGTTCTTCTGACAAAATATGGTCCCTGGGCTTCAAGGGGAAAAATTTACCCCAATTTTTAGGGGCCGTCTGACACCCCGTATCCCGAGGGAAATTTTTGTCAGCTTTTTCTGAGTTTTGTAATGTCCAGACATACTACTTTCTACTGACAAGGTGCACGGGGGAGATGGGGTGAAATTGACCCGACTTTGGGGTCTTTTGGGGGCTCTGGGGCTGAACCTGGTGGCTCCGGTCAGGCTGATAACTTTTTTGCCAATGACTTACAGATGGTCTATGTAACTTTACGGGGTCAAATCTTACGGATAAAATGGGGTACTGTTTCGGGACAGGCTCCCAGACTATTAGGCCAGGAGCCTGTACCGAAACAGTACCCCATTTTATCCGTAAGATTTGACCCCTCAAAGTGACTTAGACCATCTAAGTTATCAACAACAAGGTTTTCAGCCTGACCGTAGCCCTCGGGATTAGCCCCCTGCGCCCTCAAAAGATACCCCAAAGTCGGGTCGATTTAACCCCCTTGCACCAAAATTTGTCAGTATGAAGTAGTATGACTGGACATTTTATTTAAAAAAATACCGGTACCAAAATTTCCGTCGGGATGGGTTGTCAGACGGCCCCTAAAAATTGGGGTAAATTTTCCCCCTTGAAGTCCTGGGCCCCGTCTTATAAAGAGTTGCGATTGATTCGAATCAATCGCAACTCCTATCTCTTAAATACACAGTTGCGATTAATTTTAAGTTACGATCGATTTGAATCAATAGTAAATCTTATAAGACGGAGCCCGATGTACATTCCAAAAATATAAAAACTGACAAAATTGTCCATCGGGAATGGGGGTCAGAAACAGAGGCGGCGCTCCCGGGGGAGGGGACACAGTACCCCCCCCCCCCCCCACACACATTTTCAAGTACCTCAAAAGTGCCCCTTTTACCTACTGATAAGTGCCTCCTTTTACCTCAGATATTAATGCCCCTTATGAAATCTAATAACTGCCCTTTTCCTTGTTATAACTGCACCCCTTCTTCTTTCTGATAAATGCCCTTTTCACCTTCTGATAAGTGCCCCTTTAACCTCAGATATTACTGCCCCTTTTGAAATCTGTGCCTTTGTTTTTCGTCTGATTAGTGCCCATTTTCTGTTCTAATAGTACAATTTTCCCTTCTTATAAGTGCCCCTTTTCACCTCTGATAAGTGACCCTATTTCTTCGTACGACTGCACCTTCTTCTTTCTAATAAGTGCCCTTTTCACCTTGTGATAGTGCCCCTTTTAAGCTCAGATAAGTGTCCCCTGTGAAATCTGACAGTGTCCTAATTGTTTTCGTCTGATTGGTGCCCATTTTCCGTTCTAATCGTACAATTTCCTTTATGATAAGTGCCCTTTTCACCTCTGATAAATGCCTCTCTTTAAGTGCCCCTTTTACTTCTGATCAGTGCCCCTTTTCTTCTCATAGTATTATTTTCCCTTTTGATAAGTGCCACCTTTGTCTTCTGATAAAAGCCCTACCTATATCCCTTATACATGAATATATATTTACTCCGATGTCGCTTACAAACTGTGCCCTAAAGTCCACAAAAGAGCCATATACCTAGCTCCAAATAATCAGAGAGGCTTCATAATAGATTCCCCTACTGTTATCAGCACAATGAGAGGCAGTGGAGCAGGGGGCAGGAGAGGTACTATTCCCTAAATTATACAAGAATGAGCAGTGCCCGTAAATCACAACAGGAAGGAGGACAATTTTTTTTTTAATTTTCCAAAGCTCGCTCGCTAATACTCGCTCACATTTGCCTTCTTATCATATTAGGAAAATCGCTGCAATTCAAAATCTTCAATATTTTGCTCGCTCGCTTCGCTCACTCGCAAATGAATAATCAGACCATTACACTCAACTGCAAAGTGGTTTTTATCTAGAACCATTGTTAAGACATAAACAATAATGTGTCGAAAATGATCCTCGATACGGTGTATTAATCAGAATGTAGCGGTATACTAATGTCTCACAGTGGCATTTCCCGCCTTGTTTTCATCCTTTGTAGATGCCCTTTCCCCCCAAAAAAGGTGCCCCTTTTTGTTGGTGCCCCCACCACTTTGAAAGACTCTCCGCCGCCCCTGATCAGAAACAAGAACAACAAAGTGCTTTTGACAACGCTTTGCCGCCCAAAATGTGTATATAAAGAAAAAAAACCCCAACATTTTCTTACCTTTTGACTATGATAATTCAAAAGGGCCTTACTAAATGCAATTCAAATATACATGAATGTGATTTTGAGTATAATGATTTTCTTGAGATGCAATTTGGGGTCAATTGGTCATTTCATTAATAAGTTATTAAATTGTGAAAAATGTGTTTTTCCCAAAAGTATCCCCCAAATATAGTCAGGATTATATAAACACACCCACTGACCATCTGACAAGGCATAATAAAGGAGCTTGCCTGTATACTATGTGTAATTAATAAATGAATAATATATTTCAGCTTGGTAGGCACATGACAAGACCCTTTATTATGTCTCGTCAGACAGTTGCAGACTGATAATAATGGGTGTGTTTACATAATCATGACAACATTTTTTTTTACTACTTTTGAGAAAGCAATAATTTTTTTTACTACTTTTGAGAAAGCAATAATCTAATTTAATTCAATTAATTAATCTAATAACTTATTAATCAAATGCCAATTAACACCAAATTGTTTATGAGATTTATCACGCAACTTATCTGTATGGATATCGGAAGTATATCCATGGCATAAGCAAGGAGTTATAACTCATTGGTATAATTAAAAGTTTATGTCAGGTGTATAGGCCTATAAATATATGTATAATGCGGCTATTTATGGAGCGACTAGACCTGAGCAGGGATTGCGCAGTCTTGGGGTCAGACTATTCAACTACACGTGTGCTTGTAATTGTACCGATGACGTAGAAGAGTCTATAAATAGTAGTAACGCGTACTAGCAAAGACTTTAAATAGTATCAAGACAGATTACTCTGACCTACTTCCGTAGTACATTTTGGAGGCATACTTTGCTGTGTTAAAAACAGACTCGGAAAAATACGTTCTCCATAGGTATAACACGTGAAAATATGTCTCACTTTTTCTTGATATTTCATATCTTACTCTATCTTTTTCAAGTCTGATTTTTGCACGAGAAAAAGGATGGATAGTTGAAAAAACATTTCTTGAATCTTTTTTGTCAATAAATGCCGATATGAATCCCTTGGATCATGCCTGCTTTTTGGCAGAGTCATCTGCCATAGGGTTAACACGTGAAAACATGGATTTTAAAAATGATTATAGTTCCTATAGTATTACCTTGAATTTAGTGCAAATGTGGCTTACATGTAATTTAAGACTCTGAAAAGGCTTAATGAAGGCTCAAAAGGTGCAAGGGACCCCGCATAAATCCCCGGGAATATGCATGCTTTTGGCCTTCCATCTCCCATAGGTTAACACGCAAAAACGGGAATTTTTGAATGATTATAATTCCCGCAGAATTAAATCAAAATTTTGAAAAATGTGCCTTGAATAAAATTTAAAGCTCTGAAAATGTATAATTAAGACTCAACTAGTTGAATAGACCCCGCATAAATCCCCGGGAATATGCATGCTTTTTACCCCAAAAAAGTCTCTCCTGCCATAGGTTTACACGCGAAAACAAGGAATTTTAGGATGATTATAATTCCCATAATTTTTATTTGAAAATATAAAAAACGTGATTTACATAAAATTTAAAGCTCTGAAAAGGTATAATTAAGGCTTGATGAGTCCAGTAAACCCCCCATTTAAATCCCCGGGAATATGCATGCTTTTGACCAAAAACGTCTCGCCTGCCATAGGTTAACACGCAAAAACAAGGAATTTTAGGGTGATTATAATTCCCATAATTTTTCTTTGAAAATGTAAAAAATGTGATTTGCATGAAATTTGAAGCTCTAATAAGGTATAATGAAGGCTTGGTGAGTCCAGTAAACCCCCCATAAATCCCCGGGAATATGCATGCTTTTGGCCTTCCAGCTCCCATAGGTTAACACATGAAAACGGGGGTTTTGAAATGATTTTAATTCCCCTAGTATTTATTTGAAATTATCAAAAATGTGATTTACATGAAATTTAAAGCCCTGAAAGGGTATAATTGAGGATCGATGAGTGCAATAAACCCCCCATAAATCCCCGGGAATATGCATGCTTTTGGCCTTCCAGCTCCCATTGGTTAACACATAAAAACAGGGGTTTTGAAATGAGTTTAATTCCCCTAGTATTTATTTGAAATTAGGAAAAATGTGATTTACATGAAATTTAAAGCTATGGAAGGGTATAATTGAGGCTCGGTGAGTCCAATAAACCCCGCACAAATCCCCGGGAATATGCATGCTTTCGACCAAAAAAAATAATTTGCCATACTACACGTGCATTCCAATTTGTTATCGATGACCTAATGTAAATGGGCGTGTGCCGATCACGTGAGTGACGACATCCAATTAGATCGTGCACTAGCAGACGACCATGTAGCAGACGTACGTCCGCCCGAAAGCAAACCCAGCCTTGCCGGTTAGAAGAAAATCTAACTAAATTCCAGTTCACTACTATTATCTAATGTACCAGAGGCAAAATTCAATGTGTTAAATTCATAAATTCGTATAATCAATGTTCTATCACCGCATTACGCCTAGCCTAATGGCTGATGTTCATGCAAGCAGCATGGAATAGCTGAGCGGAATAGGTGCATGGACATGATAGGTGTCTAGCACTATCTAGGCTTGGTCTACCCCTCTGCGATCCCGATCGAGGTGGTGGCGTTGCCGTTGGCTTTGCCGATGATATGTCAGTTTGCCAAAACTTGGCTCATCAAGGTTTTTTTGCTTGTTGTTCGTTGTTTGGTTGTCTTTGGTACCGAGAGACCGACAATGTAGTGTGTGTGTGTGTGTGTGTGTGTGGGGGGGGGGGGGGGGGGCTTCTGAACCCTGTTATGGATATGAGTCTGACACTGACATTCTATGACAAGGGCGAATGCGGGATGTAGTAAAAGGGTGGGGGCACAAAATTGATGCAGGGCTGTCAAAGGAGGGGTGTAGGGTATCAGATATTATTAGTCCAGTTTTTTTAAATTTTGTTCCAGTTGCTTTTTGTTTTTGTTGGGTTTTTTTTTTTTTTTTTTTTTTTGCTCAGTGATTTTGTTTTTAATCATGTAAGTCACTTGTAATTGTTGTGATTTTTGTTGATTTCCTAATAAAAACACAAATTAAAAAAATAAGAGATCATTATTTTTTCCTCAATTCTATTGGAGTCATTTTTTACAGATCTGTTGTAAGAGAGAAAAGAGAGTATGAGAAAAATGAGAGATGGGGGCAAAAGTAATGGGATATTCCTACAAAGACAGCTGCTATATTGTTGGTTACTAGTTAATTCAATTCAAAACACGGAGGCCATCCCCCTTTACGTACAATCGGTAAAGGCCCTATTGCGTTGGTGATGGCTTCGAAGCAAGCCCCTATACTATTTTCTTCGCCTGTCGTCTCACATTTCTACAGCGGAATATTACAAATAACTTACCGTAAGTTGGTTATATTGGTTGGTTATATTCTTTCTGTGCAGGGGGGGGGGGGGGGGTACACATTTCCTTTCATATTATGTCATATTTTGTTTTGGCTGGCACATAGGGGCATGTACATTCCTGGATAATCTTGGATACGCCACTCTTAATGTAATCTTTATATTTATATAAGGAATTGCTCGCACGCAATCTCATTTTATTAAAGCATTTTTCTGTCTTCAATTTAAAAAGAATAAGGCTAATAAAATTACATTGCAGGTCTATAATCCCTATAACTTCCATAAATCATAAATAGAAAAATAAAGATAGCACATTATTATTTTTAAATAACTTTTCTCGACATTCCCGTCAAATATCGCAGTGTTTGCTCATATAGAGCTTAATATCAGGGAACATGTTTGGACCCCCCCCCCCCCCATCATCACATAAATATTTTAGAAATTTCATAGCAAATAACTTTAACAAAAATACAAACATCTAGTCCGAGGCCCCCCTCCCAACTCTCTCCCTCTCCTCCCTGGTGCAGTTAGAGTTGATTCCTATCTGTTTTGGGACATAAGTTTGTATTTGAAGGGACAATCAAGATTATGCCCTTTAGTTAGGGCTTTACCAAAAGGCAAAAACGCTGTCCAGAAAAAGAAGAAAAAAAATAAAGAAAGTAAAAAAATAAAAACATCTTGATTAAGACTATAACCTTTCCCTCTGCGCCGATCGACATGTACCACAATATATACGCGTGCTTTATTTCGGCACTGAGCACTCTTCGTATTTAAACTCTTTGGTACTAGGCCTAGTATAGGGGAAGCTGCATTGTTATTGTTGGCGCCACATAATTATAATACATACAGCAATTGCAATTGCATCAGCTAACTAGGCTAAGGGCCTTTGCAAACGTGTATTTGTGAATCATTATAATTTTGAAACTTGAGCTGAGTGGATCAATCGAACTGCACTAGTGACAAGTCAGGTAAGTTAAAACACTCCGAACAGCATGAACTGATGAACAGTGAGTTTGTCAGTAACTTGTCTATTTTACTTTTACTATAGGCCTAGTATAATTATAAAGCCTAACAAAGTTAGCCTAAGCCTGGAGTTATCACTGCAACTTGCAATAATGCAAGCACAGGCATGATTGACAGGCACAGCACTCAGCAGTCAGCATCACTCATCCAATGTAACTTTACTAAATACTAGTTAGACTTAGACTGAGTAAATCACAACTAAATGCACTAAGTTATGTACTAGTACTCACTACTAGTAGTAGTCCTGGGGGGGGGGGGGGGTGGGGCACTCAGATATATGGGTGTACACAAGCGCGTCCAAGAAAACGCGTAAAATGGGGTCTTTTTTTCAGGTGGTACGCTAGACCGAAAGCTTCAGTCTCTGTTCGTCGGGTGTTCCACTGGACTACGTCTTGCTTCACTACACCTCCTTACATAGACTGAAGTGGGTCTCTCACTCTGTACCAGGGACTAAGGACTAAAAAAAAAAAAAAAAAAAAAATCATTTTCCAGTTAATACTATAATAATTACCCATTTTCTTGACCAAATTACATTAACAGCGGTAATATAACACGCTTGAATAAATTTCTTACCCCAAATTCCTCGTCTGGTACTCGATTCTATCATTTTAACCATGAAATTTGCACGTCTGTAGCAAGTCGCTGACAGCCATCTTGGTTATATTATAATCACATGACCCGGAAGTAGGCCTAGTCGGAAAGCGTATAGGAGTTTGTGTAGTAAAGCAGCGAATTATCTCAGTCAGTCAGTGCGAAGCTTGAGTTCAAACCAGAGTAAGTCCCAAATTTTGTTCATTATCTGTATATTTTTCTTCTTTTGTAATGATTTACTGAAATATGAGAATACTAGCACCATCTATGTGAATTTTTAGAGAAAGGGGATGGCTTATAGGGATGGAAAATCAGATCCCCCCTTTTGGGGGGATATGCTCATAGGCCATGTATTGTAAGATCTCCTTATCTACCGCGAAGGTTGGGTAGCCGTCTGTGTAGGAGGAGAAGGTAAAAATAAGAAAATGTTAAAGACTCCTCCGAAACAGACGGTTTTCAGCTGTCTAGTGGAACGCGTAACACGCGTTACGCGTTAAGGGGTCCAAAAACGCTGATTTTCAACAAAAAGGGGTGCTTTTGACATGTTTGACTAATCTGGCCGAACGCGTACTTTGGCACCAATATGTAAATGGGACATTTTCTGATATTTTCAGGGATTTTCACGGGGATTTACAGCCCGATTTCAGTTCAGGGGGTGGCGCGCAACAGTGCATGCAGATGTATGCAAAAAAAGAGAGGAGAATCGGGAGCGGAGAGTTCTACCGACGCAGCCATAGTGCACTGAAATGGTGGATCAATCAAACTGCACTAGTGTCATTACAAATACAATGTCAAGTAAGTTAGAACAGTTAGTTTAGAGCAAGTTGTCTATTTTAATTTTAGACTGTAGACAGGGAGTTATCACTGCACAGCACAGGCACAGCACCACTCATCCAATGTAACTTTAGTTAGACTGAATGCACTATGTATTAGTGAAGGCAAGATACGATCCCGCAAAATTCACGGTCAGCGAACTATACTAGCAGGGGTGGCGGAGCGTCTTTCAAAGTTGGGGGGGCACCAACAAAAATGGGCAATTTTTTTTTGGGGGGGGGGAAGGTCACCTACAAAACTAGGTCAGTGGAAAATGCCACTTTGACTTCGAGACATTAGTATACCGCTACAGTATAGCGCTACAGTATTGATGATCATTTTCGACACATGTTATATTAGTAAACGAAGAAGCTTGACTGGGGAGGAATTTTTAATTTGTAAACAAATCTTTCGGCATATTACTCCCAGTGTTAAAGATCGTATGCTCGATCTATAATGAAAAACACAAGTCAGAAAAAATTGGAACCAGCGGGATTCGAACCTGTCATCTACTGCTTGCCGGGCAGCGACTTAACCACCAGGCTATTCTGGTTCAAGAAGAGGATCTTGGGTATTTGATTCTAGTTCGTCGTGACTTGGCCGTGAACCAGAATAGCTTGGTGGTTAAGTCGCTGCCCGGCAAGCAGTAGATGACAGGTTCGAATCCCGCTGGTTCCAATTTTTTCTGACTTGTGTTTTTCATTATAGATCGAGCATACGATCTTTAACACTGGGAGTAATATGCCGAAAGATTTGTTTACAAATTAAACATGTTATATTGTTTATGTCTTAACATGATGGTTCTAGACACTCATAGGTACACGCCATTGCCGACTGTGTAGTAACGCAGCCAACACACATCCCATACCTAAACCGCATCACTGTGCATTTTTGGCTATATTTAATTGAAACTTATATATTGCAGTTTACTTAAATCCAAATACTTATGTTGAATAATAGATGATTAAAACTTACCAGGTTGTTTTGTGACCTTTGAAGAGGGTTTCCTGAAATTTTGGGTCCTTTTTGTCGATAACTGCTATCGAGACTGTCCCGTCAGCATCCAGTTTGTATTTTTCACGATTATGATGAAGGGAGCCCTCAGCGCTCGTAGTAGTACCGGCGCGATCGGTTCGTCGATCTCCTACGAAGACCTGGAAGGGCCAAACTGACGACGTAAAAAAATAAAAAATATTACGTACGTACGTAATAATTACTACGTACGTACGTAATATTTTAAATTTTTTTACGTCGTCAGTTTGGCCCTTCCAGGTCTTCGTAGAATAGCTTGTGTGCGTAACATTCTGCGTACGTATCTACGGTGCGTAACCATGTAGAGCGGCCTCACTAGTGCGCAACATATTGAGAGCAGTCGTCATCCGTATGGAGGTGTGGGTAACAAGTACCAAAAAGAGGGCTGTAAATGTAAGTTTTTATAACTTTCTACATTTTGTATCTTAACGAACTGATAACTTAAAATCTAAAGAATGATACTTAAGTATCAGTTTGCCCACAAAAACCTCCATTTCAAACAAAATTACATCTGTATCCCCAATACCCAGTATACACACATGTATATGATCCTAATGGTCAATATGACCATTGCTTGCTGATGTGGTTCTAGATAAAAACTACTTTACAGTTGAGTGTAATGGTCTGATTATTCATTTGCGAGCGAATGAATATTAAAAATATTTTGAATAGCATCGATTTTCCTAATAAAGTAATAATGCATATGATAAGAAGGCAATGGTAAATGCGAGTGAGCGTAGCAAGTGAGCTTTGGAAAAAAAATTAAAGATCACATTGCAAGAAAATCACAAATATGGCAATTAATGTATCACTAGAAACTGGGAAGCTTACAGATGGCAATCGTATAAGTTTTATGTCAACTGCGTATCTGATGATTATAAAAACAACATAAATAAAAGCTCTTCTAAGCATTTGGAATATCCGAGGATTCGCCATATATATATAGCGATGTTTTGATGTCGTCACACTAGGGATCAATCCTGCTTAAGCAGACGACGTCCTATAATGAATGAACGTAATTGCAATGCAATTATTTATCAAATTATAAAGAGTTTGGTATATTTAACATGACCTTATTTCACACCATTCTAAAAGGGAAAGTGAAACTGATTCTGATAACTAAAACCGTTTGATTGTAAATACACAGGAGAAGAGTCAATGATCAATGAAATAAACCCCATTTTCAAATTGAAAAGCCCTCCGAATAATATCACAGATTGTATTCGTTCCCTCTTGAAACGCCGAACATGCTCCGGTGCAAGCAGCTGAAAATACAATGGCGTCTTATTTTGTTTACAAGTGACTGATTCCTTTATTTTTTTAACGCTGCATTTTTCATCAAAATAATACCATACACGAAGTTAAGAGTGAGGCAACAGACTAACATTAAGACTGACGCTAGTCAAGTAAGAGAAATAGGTGAAGAGGAGATGACAAAACAGGCACTCAATGTGTAAGATGTTATGGGACATCGTCTGCTTAGACAGGACTGGTCCTTCGTGTGTCGTCACACATCTCAGCAGTTCAAGGAGCTCTTCAGCTGCTATATCGGGGGCTGTATTTTACCGTTTTATAATTGATAATAATCATTAATTCAAATGTTTCCAAGCGTTGAATTTGGATAACCTTGTATAATTTATGCCATCTATGCAATAATAAGTATTAAGCCAATATTTATTTTGATCGCATTTTCTTGCAATGTGATCTTTAATTTTAAATTGTGCCCCTCCTGCCCCCTGCTCCACTGCCTCTCATTGTGCTGATATCAGTAGGGGAATCTATTATTATGAAGTCTCTCTGATTATGTAGAGCTACGTATACGGCTCTTTTGTGGACTTTAGGGCACAGTTTGTAAACGACATTGGAGTATATGGGTACAATATATACATGTACACTGTAGGTATATAGATAGGGCACTTATCAGAAGACAAAAGGGACACTTATCATAAGGGAAAATAATAGGCCTACTATTAGAAAAATGGGCACTTAAAAAGATGCATTTTTCAGAGGTGAAAAGGGCACTTATCATAAGGAAAAAATGCACTAAGAACAGAAAATGGGCACCAATCAAAGGAAAACAGGTCAGGGACACTTGTCAGATTTCAAAGTGGACACTTATCTGAGCTTAAATGAGGCACTTAATAGAAGGTGAAAAGGGCACTTATTAGAAAGAAGAAGTGGCAGTCATACAAAGAAAAAGGGTCACTTAGCAGAGGTTAAAAGGGGCACTTATAACAAGGATATTGTACTATTAGAACGGAAAATGGGCACTAATCATACGAAAAAAAAAGCAATCAATAGCAAATCTTTATAAGACGTAGCCTGATGTACATTCCAAAAATATAAAAACTGACAAAATTGTCCATCGGGAATGGGGGTCAGAAACAGAGGTGGCGCTCTCGGGGGAGGGGGGCACAGTACCCCCCCCCCCACTTTTTCAAGTACCTCAAAAGTGCCCCTTTTCAGAGCTGATAAATGCCCCTTTTTCTTAGTATAGTGTCCCTTTTTCTCATTAATAAGAGGCACTTATTAGAAGGTGAAAAGGGCACTTATTAGAAAGAAGAAGTGGCAGTCATACAAAGAAAAAGGGTCACTTAGCAGAGGTTAAAAGGGGCACTTATAAGAAGGATATTGTACTATTAGAACGGAAAATGGGCACTAATCATACGAAAAACAAAGGCACAGATTTCAAAAGGGGCAGTAATGTCTGAAGTTAAAGGATGGCACTTATCAGAAGGTGAAAAAGGGCACTTATAAGAAGGAAAATTGTAATATTAGAACGGAAAATGGGCACTAATCAGACGAAAAAAACAAAGGAACAGATTTCAAAAGGGGCAGTAATGTCTGAAGTTAAAGTGTTGAAAGTTTGTGTGTGTGGGGGGGGGGGGGGGGGCTGCATCCCACAGCCCCCTGGTTTCGCGGCCCATGGGGGTGACTATTTCGTGACAGATCCTGGGAGCCTACCATATGTATGGCCATGCATGCAATCCGTCCCTGCATGAAAGCCCGCATGAAAGTAAATAATGATGTCAAACTAGGCCTATACCACCTATACAATGCTGAGCAGGTCGCTAAATTTTTTTTCCCACAAACTTTTTGTCCCTGTCCTCCCTGGCGCATGCGCACCTGATCCTTTCCGATCTAAATCAATTTCGCAATCATAGGGTTTATTCCGTAAGCGATATACATGTATAATGACGGTTGCTGCCAGCGTCTTGCTGTGGCGAGATGCGTTAGCCCTCGGACATTTAACCTGAGGTATGTGGGTTCGACTCTCAGTTTGGACATTACAAAAATAACGTCTTGTATTTTTATTTTTACTAAAAGTAGGATGAAACTTTGAAACCCCATCCAACTCCAAGCATTGTAGGGCTATTTCAAAGTTGCGCATGCGTCAAGGACGATAGTGACAAAAAGTTCGTGGGAAAAAAAAGTTCGCGAGCAGGTCATCCCATACAGTGATCTTGAAATTTAATTTCAATGCCGGTGCGAATTTCTGAGATTGCGATAATATGAAAATGATTCTTCCATGAACCAACATCAACAGATAAGTGTATAAATTATGCAAAATGCTTGTTGAGTTTAATATGAAGAGGGAGAAAGAAAGTGAGTGAGAGAGAGAGAGAGGGGTAGGGGTGGGGGTGGGGGGCGACGTAGTCAGGGTAATTATCTGTCCGACTCAAACATCTGTTTTCCCCTTTGGCATTGTTTCTAGGGAAAGTTCCATATTTTTTTATCGTTGTTTATGAGATTGATCACGCAACTTATCTGTATGGATATCAGTAGTACATGTATATATGGCATAAGCAAGGAGTTATAACTCATTGGTATAAGTTAAAGTTTTATGTCAGGTGTATAGGCCTATAACTATATGTATAAGTATATGCGGCTATTTATGGAGCCACTAGACCTGAGCAGGCATTGCGCAGTCTTGGGGTCAGACTATTCAACTACACGTGTGCTTGTACTTGTACCGATGACGTAGAGAGTCTATAATTAGTAGTAACGCGTACGTAGGGGAAGCTGCATTGTTATTGTTGGCTTATACTAAGTATACACAGCAATTGCAATTGCATCAGCTACTCATGAGCTAGGTCTAGGCTAAACTAAGGCTAGATCTTGCGCTTTGCAATTTTGCAAACGTGTATTTGTGAATCATTATAATTTTGAAACTTGAGCCGAGTGGATCAATCGAACTGCACTAGTGCCATTACAAATACAAAGTCAGGTAAGTTAGAACAGTTACTGAGTTAGTTAGAGTAAAGTACCGTCAAGTACCACTAACTTAGGCTAGGCGTCACCCTCCAGCAGCACATGGGCTGGGATTACCATGTCCACAACATCTACACCATCTACATCAAGGCCAGTAGGGCTTCCTCCGGAGAAATCTGAAGATTAGCTCACAGAAAGTCAAGGAGAGAGCATACATGTACAACGCATTTGTAAGACCTGTGCTCGAGTATTCATCCAGCGTATGGGATCCTGCACCGCAGAAACACATCATCAGTAAGCTAGAGTTGATACAGAGACGAGCTGCTCGCTTTGTCTTAGGCAGGTATAACACTTCAAGTGTCACCAAGATGATCGACTCCCTTCCCTTGGCTGGACATCCCTGGAGCAGCGTAGAAAGATCTCGCGTCTATCCATGTTCTACAGGATCAACAATGACCAAGCCCACTGCCCAACAATCAAATCCAAACTAGTCTGGTAGTTGCATTGCCACCTCGCCAAAGACGCTCCCACAGCAGGCAACTCCAACTCATCACCTGCAGGACGCAGTACAGAGCAGCATCATTCCTACCACGAACTATAAAAGACTGGAATGGGCTCCCAGAGAAGGCGGTAGCGGCAATGACTCTTGACACATTTGTGTCGAGAGTCAGCATGTAAAAACCTTCAACAACACCTTTTTATCATAAAGAACAAAAAATATGCTCAAAAAAAAAGAAGTCATTACCGGATGGGACAATGCAGGACGGGACAAGTTTGGTCTAGATCTACACCTAAAATGCCATAATAATCAACTCATTGATTGTGGGCGTCAACGGAAAGACAAGACAAGACAAGACAAGTAACTTGTCTATTTTAAATTTAGACTGTCTGTACTGTAGTGTAGACAGGGAGTTATCACTGCAAGCACAGGCACAGCACCATGCACTCATCCAATGTAACTTTACTACTAGTCTGCTACTAGTTAGACTGAGTAAATGCACTATTTTATGTACTACTACTAGTAGTAGTGAAGGCAAGATACGATCCCGCAAAATTGAATCACGGTCAGCAAATATACTAGCAGGGGCTAGCTAATATATGCCCAGTAATCCTCAAATTGGCAAGAATCCTACCTAGGATATCAAAAAAACAGCAGAACGGAGGTATAGATAGGATTTGTATGGAGCGGAGGTATATAGTGCAGCAAGATCAGATTCGCTGTCATTGTCAATTGCTCGTGGTCTAGTGGTAAAGGCGTCTGGTCAGACTGTCAGAGTATTCTCTTTTTACACTACACTCGCGTTAAAGGTCCCGGGTTCGAATCCCGCTCTTTCTTGCTGATAATTTTTTAACTTGACAAATTATTCACTTGTTCACGCGGATTTAATCGATTTTCCTAATAAAGTAATATGCATATGATAAGAAGGCAATGGTAAATGCGAGTGAGCGTAGCAAGCGAGCTTTGGAAAAAAAATTAATTTTAAATTGTGCCCCTCCTGCCCCCTGCTCCCTGCTCCACTGCCTCTCATTGTGCTGATATCAGTAGGGGAATCTATTATTATGAAGTCTCTCTGATTATTTAGAGCTACGTATATGGCTCTTTTGTGGATTTAGGGCGAAGTTTGTAAACGACATAGGAGTACATGTATATGGGTACAATATATAAGTATATAGATAGGGCACTTATCAGAAGACAAAAGGGACACTTATCATAAGGGAAAATAATAGGCCTACTATTAGAAAGAAAAATGGGCACTTAAAAAGATGCATTTTTCAGAGGTGAAAAGGGCACTTATCATAAGGAAAAAATGCACTAAGAACAGAAAATGGGCACCAATCAGAGGAAAACAGGTCAGGGACACTTGTCAGATTTCAAAGTGGACACTTATCTGAGCTTAAATGAGGCACTTATTAGAAGGTGAAAAGGGCACTTATTAGAAAGAAGAAGTGGCAGTCATACAAAGAAAAAGGGTCACTTAGCAGAGGTTAAAAGGGGCACTTATAAGAAGGATATTGTACTATTAGAACGCAAAATGGGCACTAATCATACGAAAAACAAAGGCACAGATTTCAAAAGGGGCAGTAATGTCTGAAGTTAAAGGGGCACTTATCAGAAGGTGAAAAGGGCATTTATCAGAAAGAGGAAGGGGTGCAGTTATACGAAGGAAAAGGGGCACTTATCAGAAGTGAAAAAAGTCACTTATCATAAGGAAAAATTGCACTATTAGAACAGGAATGGGGACTAATTACAAGAAAAAAGGGTAGTTATTTGATTTCATAAGGGGCAGTAATGTCTGAGGTTAAAGGGGGCACTTATCAGAAGGTAAAAATGGCACTTATTAGAAAGAAAAAGGGGCACTTTACGAAGAAAAGGAGGCACATATCGGCTATGAAAAGGGGCACATTTGGGGTACTTGAAAAAGTGGGTGGGGGGGGGCACTGTGCCCCCTGTTCCCTTGTAAACCTTGTAATAGTTATGAAGTGCACTCGTAATCCTAAAATATCGTTATTTCTTTGAGGTATTATGGATACCCTTACTATTGTGTGCTGAAGCAGAGTATTGTTTCAATGTAATTTTTTTTTTTTTTTTGTCGCTTACTTGGTATTTTTAGTTTTTTGTCGCTTACTTGGTATTTTTAGTTGTTTTCAAGCTTACTTTGACATGATCACGTCAGTTATATTCGACCCTCGTCTGTGTGTATTACGGTCCAAGGCTGTATTCGAGCGCACTGAGCACCAAACAGTGACTCACATTCTGACTTCATTTCTGAACGTACACGGTACCTCACAGCTCTTATTTTTTTCGTCGTCTGAAATAATTTCCGCTTATTACTGCAGCAAATATAATTGGATTACAATGAAATTCAGTTTGTGAATTGCATGTTTGAAGGTCTAAATTGCAATATATTAGTGTTAAAATTAGTTTGGAAATACCCGAAATCCAAAAATGCAAACCCAGGTCTCAGCGTGACAGGCGGGGAACCATTTCGACTCAGGCCTAATAGAAAGATCTAATTAGTTCACTTAAAGGGAAATCCTACCTTAATGACAAGTTGCTCTGAATGAAAGAGGAAAAATCAGAGAAGCAGATTAGAAAGTTAGGAATTTTTGAAAGTTGTAATCACTATACAGTACATATGGGAATTTCAAATTGGCCGAATAGGTAATGTCACTGTGATGTATTTGCGGACAACTCCCCCATTCGTTCCAACACACAAAATGACTAAAATGTCATTTTTTTCAAAATGTATTACTCAGTAGGATCTTTTACTTTCATGACGGCCTATAACAATATGCTATCTCCAATATATTTTGAGTACTGCCCCGAGAGTTAAGGCGCTTTGGAGAAAACCGCAAATTAATGATATGTTTGTGTACGACAAACGGGAAAGTTGTCCACAAGTATGTCACAATCGACTCATCAAATTGCCAATTTGAGATTCGCATAGATGTAGTGATCTCATTTTTCAAACATCAATAACTTTCTCATTCCTTTTCCGATTTCTTTCAAACTTTCACCATCCTGTTTTTCTTATTTTTCTGCTTTCAGACAAATCATCTTATCACCAAGGTTGGATTGCCCTTTAAGATATAAATCGTTTTCAAAATCATTAAAAAAAAAGATATATGGACTTCTTTTTCATTGAGTTCTGTTAATTGAAATTAGTTCCGTCAGACGTATCAATTGTACTCATACGTATGGTGCAGCGTTGTAATAAAGAGAGACCACCAGTGCCCCTGGAGCTAGCCCCAGAGATCTCCCTTGAACTCTCTAATGTTAAAGCACTCCACTTTTGCTGGGGGAGGTACTACGTGGGATATGTAAAAAAACAACAGAGTACCACAAATCCTCCAAACCAGCATTCTTCCAGTGATTATCAGAAATTTTTTAGTCCTTTTGCAGAGTTAGATAACTTTTTAGAAGCCCTGTGGGAGTATAGGCTGTGCTGTTGACTGTCATAATAAATTCAAACTTTTATCCCCTTTTGATTTCTTTGCACAGGTGTCTTGTTGGAAAAATCTTAGAAGTCCTAGCAAACTTGTGAGAATTATTTATTTCAAGTAGGCCTACTTTCAAGGAATCAACACATCATGGGTCACAGCACACCAGGAGATCTTGACACTCTTGTCACTCAAATGGACAACATTACACTCTTTGTCATGAAAATTATTTTTGTTGTGATAGTCATCACCGTCACCCATAACATCTACACTTGGTGTACCCAAGGAAACAAGTCAAGCAGGACTGCGTCATCAAAGAGCTCATCAAAGACTGCACCTAAGGATTCAAGCACTGCATCCGCACGTCAAACCTCTGGTCCCCCAAACAGAGATCCGCCATCCTATGATAGCATCTACCCAGACCTGAGCGAAGAATTGAATGCAGCCAAGAAAGGAGGAGGTGGAGGAGGACTGTTCTCTTGGCTTCTTGGATCGGGAGGTGATGGGGCTCGGGATGCTGTGTTCCAGAGGATTGCAGACCAGTTCTATTCTGTGGATGAAGTCAGTAATGCCATTCGACAATCAGGCCTAGAATCAAGTAACCTGATCTTTGGTAAGCATGCAATTGACAACACATAGTAGTAGTAGTAGTAGTAGACTTTATTGGATATCTTGTTTAGCATAGGGCTAATCTGCCACAAGGTCCATAAAGCCATCCCGACGCTGAGAATACTATGCATTATCATGATTACTAGTAGTAGTAGTATTATTAGACAGAATGATGGATGAGATTTCCAAATATACTATATTTCATGAGAAGATAAAACAATCAAAATAGAAGGAGAATATTAGATGGATGAGGAAGAACATAGAAGTGAGTGAGTGAGAGAAAGCTTTATAATGAGAGGAAAGGGGAGGTGCAAAACATGAGATATTAGGGTGATGAAGAGAGAAAGAGAGAGAGAGGGAGGGATAGAGAAAGATACTCAAAGGTCCTCTCTTTTTACATGTTACTGTCATTATCAAATGTACACTGACCTTTAATGTCTGGAGATGTTCTCCCATGGCAACGCATAATGATATGATTCCCCAATAATTGTTTTCAGGTGTTGATTTTACCAAGAGTAACTTGCATACTGGAATGCAGACATATGGAGGAAGAAGTCTGCATTGCATCCAGCCAGGAGACATGAATCCCTATCAGCAGGTTTGTAAGAATCTATCGCAATGTTGAAATCTGCTAACGAAAACGTATTCTTATACAGAAGATGTCTGCAATGGCATTCACAGTGTTTGAATGTCGTAAATATGAATCTTTGGGTATCATGGGTAAGCCTGAGTCATATCGAATATTTCATAAACCGGGATTCGACGGCTTTGATTCGATCGAATACCGGTTAATCGATAAATGATGTGCGGTGAAAACAGAGTTGCACATAGTTGCACGCAGTGCATGCATCATGCACCGGTGACCGGTCCGCTGGCAGCGCGGGCATATGTATGGGCTCTCGCTGCTCGAAATTAACGATAGCCCGCTAGCCAATGGCTAGTAAAAATCACAGCGGACGAGCCAAAATCTTAAGTTTCTAGTCTGTATGGCTAGCCAAAATATCACTAGTGTCGCACGAAGCGATGCTCATTGTCGACACACCCGACAATGATTCAAATTCAAAGAATTAATAATCTTACTTTGTCTTTGGAGAGCTGAATGGAACACGTTTGTTCGATGCCAAAAAAAAAAACAATACGAAATAAACTTTTCGTCGCTCAATATATACTCGACTTCATTCAGCTTCAGAGATCATTCAGAAGTAATTGCCAATTTGATGAGAGTGTGATATTAGTTATTGCGAATTAAGTAGGAACACTCGTACTCATGCCCGTATTTATCATGTTCAATTATACAATTGTCAAATTGACAATGCAGAGAGAGTGCAAGAAAATTATCGTAAACTTCAGTTCGTAACGACAAAACAATTTTTCCATAGAGAAAGCACAGGTAAGGCGCGACGTCCTCCGCGAGCGAATTAGCGAAAGTTAGCCAACAGTTTGAACTTTGAAGTCGCCTTCACGTTCTCTGCTAGTATATATGCTGTACGTTACAGAGTTTCTTTTTTTATTTGATTTTTTCATGGTGGCTACGGTAGTCAAAAATCTGGCGGACTACAAATCGATGCACCGAATTTGCCAAAACGTATTCGGGATTCGATGTCTTCGATCGAACACCGGCTAACCAATCGATTCGACTCAGGCTTAATCATGGGTCATTAGGACTAGCAAAGGGTGACTCACTTTTGTACCTTGGATTGATCAGAGTCAGTTTGTAGGCAAAGACAGAGAGCTGACCGTTTACTGCTGACACTGAGAGTACTAATAGACCAACTTATATCCAATTTCCGCCTTTCTTTTTTGACAGGTGATATCCATCATTGGTCGTTCCTTAGCTCCCTTTGATGATGATGGTCTTATTCCTGTCTTTGGTTTTGGAGATATATCAACTCAGGATAAGGGAGTATTTCCATTTAGGTAAGTAGTCTTACATTATCAACTTCCAAATTCACTTGCGCTCATTGATCAAAAGACATATTCTTCTTCAAAGTGATTATGCAGTTATTAAAATGAAACAAATGACAAAAATATTACCTGTGTTTTCTTTTTTTCTCTTTTTCTTTTTTTTTGTTGCCAGTAATTGACTATTTGAAGCAGCGATTATTTTCCCTCGGGGCATTGTGTACACTACAGTAATAGGCATAATATTGAACATGCATATATGTAGGTGGACTGACGGAAGACGGAAGGTCTACTCTGATACTTGGCAGTGATAATTAGCTTCTGGTCATTTTATACACCCATTTTATCAAGAATATTGCAGTTCCCTGCCTATATGGTAGTGACAAAGTTTAGAATAGGTGTACTTCATTAACCTTTGTGCCTAGTGTTCCTCAGTCATGAATACAAAAAAAAGTGTCTATATTTTTATACAAAATTTAACTCCTCACCCCTCCATTTCAAAATTTAAAGAGGGGCCTCCTGTACACAGACCCTTTAAATTTCAATCTGTACCCCTGTGAAAAAGGTCGGCTTGGAACCGTGCTTATTTTTTTTGTTTTTATCTCTCCTTTCTAAACTTTCTTCAAACAGGCAAGATGGTATCTGTCATGGTTTCCAAGATGCGTTAGATTGTTACACAAGGATTGCAGCCAGTATTCAGATGAGTGGACCAACTAACTTTGCCCCCGTCATCAGAGAGGCTATTAAAATTGTGAAGAAGACACGAGCTGTAAGATTTGATTTATTATTCATACTTAATACAGGGGTGTGGGTAGAACAGTGTTTATTGGGTGTAGTGGGGAGGGGGGGGGGGGTGATGTCAGACAAGGTTTTTCAGACAATATATGGGAATCTTGTCTAGCAAGCACTATTAAAAGCACTCCTTTGTCAATGTTTTAATTTGCAGTCTTTGCAGACCGGTGTTGTGAAATATTTTTAATAAGGGAAATATATGAGGATATTTTCAAATTTGATAAGGTTACAATGGGCCTTCATTATCCATCAACAATTGCAGACTGGCTGATAGAAATTTTGAATGGGATGTAATGTTGCCTGCTATACCTACACCCCTGCAAATTCCTTTGAAATTCTGTTTCATGGGATACAATATTATCTCCTGTAAAAATTGGTCCAACGTTGTTAACAATACTAGAACCACAAACAAATTACTGCAGTGTTTCTGTGATTTTGATTCCTTTTTCACTTTGTAGCTTTATTTCTTCATCCTCCAGTTCATACTACCAATTCTTATCACCCCTTCTCCCTCCTTTTTATGTAATAGAGAACCCAAGCTGGCAGTAGGCCATACTTTTTTTCTTTGTAACTCAATAGTTCTCTTCCGACTTTCCTCTGCTCAAAGTCCATTTGTGCATGAACAGTAAAACCTCGTTATATCACACTCTTTGGAACAAGAGATTTTATTCATTGAAATCTTGTTTTATTCGGGCTTAAAACATAGAAACCAAAGACCAGCAAATATTTTTGTCTTAGCAATGTCCTTTATATATATCCTCTGATAAAATTTAATTGCATTAATAGCCAATTCCTTTTTCCTCTCCCCTCTCTTTCTCATTTAGCAGTACCACATTCTCATCATCATAGCTGATGGACAGGTGAACAGTGAGAGACAGACAAGAGAAGCGATCGTAGAAGCATCTCAATACCCACTATCTATCATCATGGTAGGTGTAGGAGATGGACCTTGGGACATGATGAAGGAGTTTGATGACAAACTGCCCAGGAGGAAGTTTGATAACTTTCAGTTTGTGGATTTCTTCCGGGTCATATCCGGGCGTGAGAACGAAGAGGCAGCGTTTGCTTTGAATGCTCTCATGGAAATACCGGATCAGTACAAGCTCATTCGGAAATTGGGACTGCTGGATTTCTAGAATAAGAGAATCAAACTGCTTGAATGAACGCTGAGAGGTGTAAGGCAAAACATGTACGCAAATTACAAATATATAATTATATTTGGATTGATTTATCATTCCAGTTATGTGTGAATAATCGCTTTTGTACTTTGAAACTGAATTTGTTCAAGCTATCCTTCCATTTTAATTTTGTTGGACGCACTTGAATACGGGTGAAATACGAAATGAACCGCCTTTACAAAACCGCCTTCATATAATTGTGGAAAATATATCATGGCAAAGAGATTTAATGGTACTTCATCCCTTTTGCAGTCCAAAATTTTGAAGTTGTGTGAGTATGTGATAAATTACAAAAGAGTTATTACTGGAAAAGTTGTGCGGATGTGAATAGGGTTATAAATTGCTTTTAAAGGGTCACTAAAATAAAAAAATAATTGCCCATTTTTCGTAGGAAGGTGTCATCAGGAGCCAAAAAATATCCATCACACAATTTTGTATGCATTCAGTCACATTTTATAATCATTTGAAAAGTACATTTTTGCTGATTTACACAGTCATAAGCCCCGCCCCTAAAAAACCCCATCGAAGCGACATCGTGATCACGTGATCTGTGACGCATGAAAAGTAAGGGAAAATATTCCTCTAACCTATACCGTGCGCGCCCGGAGGCCCCCGGCAGGCCTAGCCCGGTGCCGAGCATGATATTCACCGCATCGACCATTTGCATTGCGTATTTTCGTGTGTTTAATTCCTCACAATAACTTTGATTTTGGGACACAGTTTCATCAATAATGGCTAATCGGTGTATAGTTGCGGGCTGTAGCAAGACCCCTAAAAATGGTGTAAGCCTACATCATTTTCCTAAAGATGAAAATCTACGGAAATTGTGGGTCGCAAATGTAAAGCTCACGCGGGCAGAGTGGCAAGGGCCGGCCAAGTGAGTGGAGTACAATCTGCAGCGATCACTTTGCCGAAGATGATTTTGAGGATCCTGGCTTGTATTCCGAATTTGGCATGAAGAGAAGGATAAGCTAGCTAAAAGATTCAGCTATTCCAACGATCAGACTTGGAGTCAAGTCTTCCAATCTGTTTTTCAACGACAGCAGCTGCAGCAGCTTCACCCGTAGACCGAAAATTCTGTCTCTCGTTCGTCGAACGAGAGGCAGCATTTTCGGTCTACTTCACCCGTAACTCCAGGGAGCTCCAACGCGTTGGAGCTCCCTGGAGTAACTTCACCCACGGCCCTTCACCGTATTCTGCGAGGGGTTCAAACATATATGGTCGAATTTCCCCTTGCCACTCGAGCTTCTTTGCCTTCGGGGTCTGATAAATCATCTGATAAATCAGAGTTCGTATCTGCATGGCTCTGAAAAGTCCTCCAACTCGGAATCGCGGGCACTTTTCCTCTCTCTAGGCCTATATAAGTTACTCGAATTCAGCCAAAATCTATGTCAGTACTAATGTACAATGTAAAGCGAAGTAAAAAAAAAACAAAACCGTAAGTGAAATAAACAAAAGAAAGGCTTTAACCAGTCGCTATGTACGAGGGGAACATAGTCACTGCCGTACTAAAGATGTGTAGTACAGACGCATAAAACGGCTGTGCACGCGTTTATGACCAATGCAAAATTTTCGTTCGGCAAGTTCAGATGGATGAGAACATTGTTCAAAAGAAAAGCTAAAAAACAAAACAAGAGCTGTATATTTGGGCAAAAGCGTTTTCTGATCTTGTAGAAAATATATTGCTAATGATTATTCACTCCTAAGATTATATTGATTAATTTCCTTTTTTCATAAATTGTCCGTTAAACAGAGGGGTCAAATACCGCATTCTGTGTACAATATTATATGCTGCAGCCTGCAGATCTTGTGCCTCTTACTTTTCATACGTCACTTGGGGGTTAGCCAATCAGCTCACGAGTTTTAAGGAACCGTCTCAAAACCTCTACTTTTCCCCCTTTTTCGCCAAAACGAGACATAATTTGGACAATCGATTGGCAGATTCGTGATTAGAAGGCAAAACTACATGGAAAGAGCACCCATTTTCTCTCTAATTTAGTCAACCTTTAAGTAAGTAATAGAAACAATTTGGTAACACTTTGTTTTCTACTAAAAAAAAATTGCATAATTTTTGAAAAATTATTTGTTGACCCTTACTAGTACATGTAATTTATCTTGCAAGTTCTCTGCGACAAAAGCAAGATTTTTATGCCTCCGCCCACCGAAGGTGGGTGCCGGAGGCATTATGTTTTCGGGTTGTCCGTCCGTGCGTGCGTGTGTCCGTCCACTTCTCGTTACCGCGATATCTGAAGAATCATTTGAGGTAGGAACCTCAAACTTGGTACTAGTATGTATCCCCATACGAACAGGAACTGATTAGATTTTGGGGTAAGTAGGTCAAAGGTCAGAGGTCACAGAGGTCAATTTACATGAAATTATATGAAATTACTGGTTTTTAGCACCGTTACCTTGATATCTCAAGAACTGTTTGAGGTAAGAACTTCAAACTTGGTACTAGTATGTATCCCTATACGAAGATGAACTGATTAGATTTTGGGGTAAGGAGGTCAAAGGTCAGAGGTCACAGAGGTCAATTTACATGAAATTACATGAAATTCTTGGTTTTTAGCACCGTAACCGCGATTTTTGAAGAACTATTTGAGGTAAGAACTTTAAACTTGGTACCAGTATGTATCCCCATAGAAAGAGGAACTGATTAGATTTTGGGGTAGGTAGGTCAAAGTTCAGAGGTCACAGAGGTCAATTTACATGAAATTACATGGAATTACTGGTTTTTAGCACCGTTACCGCGATATCTCAAGAACTATCTGAGGTGAGAACTTCAAACTTGGTACCAGTATGTATCCCCATAGAAAGATGAACTAATTAGATTTTGGGGTAAGTAGGTCAAAGGTCAGAGGTCACAGAGGTCAATTTACATGAAATTACTGGTTTTTAGCCTCGTTACTGCGATATCTCAAGAACCGTTTGAGGTAAGAACTTCAAACTTGGTACTAGTATGTATCCCTATACGAATATGAACTGATTAGATTTTGGGGTAAGGAGGTCAAAGGTCAGAGGTCACAGAGGTCAATTTACATGAAATTACATGAAATTCTTGGTTTTTAGCACCGTTACCGCGATATCTCAAGAACTATCAGAGGTGAGAACTTCAAACTTGGTACCAGTATGTATCCCCATACGAAGATGAACTGATTAGATTTTGGGATAAGGAGGTCACAGAGGTCAATTTACATGAAATTAGATGAAATTCTTGGTTTTTAGCACCGTTACCGCGATTTCTGAAGAACTGTTTGAGGTAAGAACTTCAAACTTGGTACCAGTATGTATCCCCATAGAAAGAGGAACTGATTAGATTTTGGGGTAGTTTTACATTGTTATGACCATATCTCAACTAATTTGTATTCATGACTAGGAGGAGATAAGTTGGGTTATAAGGTGTAAGGTCAAATGTCAAAGAGGTCAGTTAACATGTAATTAGAGGCTTTTATTCTTGTTATCACAATATTTCAAGAGCAGTTTGAGCCATCAACTGAATTTAGGCGGAGGCATATAGGAGACGCATTCGCATTCATCTTGTTATTCATTACAAAGGAGTTGTAGAACCTGTGACCTTGAAATTTCATAGACAGTATCTACAGGATGTCTACTAAACCTGTGTGAAGTTTCGCAGAATTTTGTGTCAGTCTGCAAAAGGGGTATAACATACCAGTATGGCACGAGCCAAAAGAAGTTACGTGATGTTCAAATATCCAAGATCAAACTTTAAACTCCTTTTGTTTTTATTATTATTATTATTATTATTTATTCAACCATTGCATGGTATACATCACTATTTATCGGGATTTACAAAGTTTTCATGGCACGTTGTCTCAAGATAATGGCACTCCCATAATTTACTAGTAACAATAATTTTCTCATTGTTATACAGTATAATAATGATAATAATAGTTAACATTTATGTAGCACTGATATTCGTATAGCTTCTATAATTCTAAGCGCTTTACAAAACATGAAATGAACAACATTATGCTTAATTTAAACAGTAACTCAAACAAAAACTTAAACAATTATAAAAAAATGAAAAATACAAAAATACAATGTATATATGCACTTCTTAAAAAAAAAGGGCAGAAAACTTCTAATTGATGATTGGGTGAAAAAAGTAGAGAAATAATTATGTAAATTGACGTTTTAACAGGTTCCAATTACCAAAAATATTTTGCCTTGTATGAGGAGTTCCAAATCACTAAACTATGTTCAAAATATGAGCTTCAAATTTAACTTATATAAAGAGATAATGCAAGTTAGAATACACTCTCAAGAAATGTAAAACGTACTTGTGTGTGGACTAGTCGATGCACCTGTACGCGTGTACAGAACCCAAGTTCCAGGAGTTTCATGTTATTCTTTATTTTTGTAATAACCTTTTATGCATGACAGGAATTATATAAGGGCTAATTTGATGACATTTTATTCTTGAAATTGGCAATATTAATCTTTCTCTTTTAACGCTACATGGTTCTAATAAATTGAAATGTCTTTAAAAGCAACATACATGGTTAGGAACTTTGTCAAAAAGTTGAAAAAATTGCCAATTTTGATGAAAAACAATGATTTTGAACCACTCAATTTGTTGCCAATTTCAGGATTTTAAAGCTTATGCTCCTTTTTGAAATTCCTGGCATCAAACGCATTATGGTCATGCAACGAAAATGACACAGTGTGTGCAGAAAGTTTTGCTCTTTCTACTCGAGTATCTGGTATATTTCTTAGGGCTCTGAATCCAAATTTATTGAGCCAAACCACAAAATGTGGTCAATTGTCTCGTAATGGTTAACCATTAACGCTTGGAATGCCAGGTTAAGTTTTTTGAGGTTGATTTGTCTCGCCCAACTGAGGTGAAGGCGAGACTAAGGGATCCAAATGTCGTCCGTCCGTCACAAACGTTATGACAGATAACTTTGCAACCGTCACTCACTTTTCAACCAAACTTGGGTTGTAGATGCACTGAGGGGACCTGCATGTTATGGTGCCGTTGGAGGTCACATGATAAGGTCAAAGGTCATTTCAGGTCAAACGTTAAAGTTTACCTGCAAGACTCTCTTATGACAGATAACTTTGCAACCGTCACTCACTTTTCAACCAAACTTGGGTTGTAGATGCACTGAGGGGACCTGCATGTTATGGTGCCGTTGGAGGTCACATGATAAGGTCAAAGGTCATTTCAGGTCAAACGTTAAAGTTTACCTGCAAGACTCTTTTATGACAGATAACTTTGCAACCGTCACTCACTTTTCAACCAAACTTGGGTTGTAGATGCACTGAGGGGACCTGCATGTTATGGTGCCGTTGGAGGTCACATGATAGGGTCAAAGGTCATTTCAGGTCAAACGTTAAAGTTTACCTGCAAGACTCTTTTATGACAGATAACTTTGCAACCGTCACTCACTTTTCAACCAAACTTGGGTTGTAGATGCACTAAGGGGACCTGCATGTTATGGTGCCGTTGGAGGTCACATGATAAGGTCAAAGGTCATTTCAGGTCAAACGTTAAAGTTTACCCGCAAGACTCTCTTATGACAGATAACTTTGCAACCATCACTCACTTTTCAACCAAACTTGGGTTGTAGATGCACTGAGGGGACCTGCATGTTATGGTGCCGTTGGAGGTCACATGATAAGGTCAAAGGTCATACGTTAAAGTTTACCTGCAAGACTCTCTTATGACAGATAACTTTGCAACCGTCAGTCACTTTTCAACCAAACTTGGGTTGTAGATGCACTAAGGGGACCTGCATGATAAGTTCAAAGGTCATACGTTAAAGTTTACCTGCAAGACTCTCTTATGACAGATAACTTTGCAACCGTCACTCACTTTTCAACCAAACTTGGGTTGTAGATGCACTGAGGGGACCTGCATGTTGTGGTGCCGTTGGAGGTCACATGATAAGGTCAAAGGTCATTTCAGGTCAAACATAGTTTACCCGCAAGACTCTCTTATGACATAACTTTGTAAACGTCACTTTCCAAACAGTAATGTAGATATATGCAGATTTATGCACTTGGGGGACCTGTTGCATGGCAACAGAGATCACAATATTTCTAGTTATCGCATGTGGGCGAGACACATTATCGCTAATGCCTTGTTTAGTTTTGTTATCATATTTTTCTATTCCTTTCATAATTTTCATGCGAGAATAGAGAAGTTTGCATTTTTTTCACAAGATTTTTTAGGTTCAGATGGAATGGAGTAATAAAGTTTAAAAGTTTTCTATTTCATTAAAATATATTTTATAAGGAATATATTAAATAATAATAACTAGAAAGGCCGTCAAAGGCGGCAGACCCACGCCTTAGCGGCGCTACAGATCGAGTAGTTACATTCTTTCCCTAATTGATTCTTTCCTGTCACTATATTTTATATTTTATATTTTTCTCTTTCTTTATCGCAATAAAGACTTCTAGATTTGGCATAATCTACTATTTAATACATGCATGTAAAATATTATGGTTACTAATTGTTATTATTATGTAATTTGGCACAATGATACTGCATGTGAATATATTTGTTCGTGTATTTTAACTTGATTATTGTGAAAAATGTTATTTTTAAAAAGGAAGTGATAAAATATTCTTAAAAACAAAAAAGAAATATCCGAAATGAAGTTCCTATAACCGATCATCACCAAAATCTAATCGATTCTTTTCCTAATCGATTCTTTCCTGTCACTATCCGAACTGAAGTTTGGGTCAAAACTTCAAGGTCACACAGAATTTGCAGGCGTCAACCGATCATCACCAAAATCTAATCGATTCTTGCCTGTCACTATCTGAACATTCCCTGAAAATTTGGTGCAAATCCGTTCACCCGTTCTCTAGTTATCTTGTACACAAACAGACAAACATACGGAACCCTTTACATAACCCTGCCGATTTTATCGGCGTGGGTAATAATAGACATTTATAACGCGCCATCTAACTAGGTAACCTATTCCGAGGCGCAGAAGTACTACTACCAGGTACCCATTTACTACACCTGGGTGGAGAGTGGCAAATGTAGATTAATATCTTGCCAAAGGACATTAGTGCCGCGGCGGGACTTGAACCGCGAACCATGTGATCCACAGTCTTGTGACGTATCCACTAGACCACAACACCTCTATAAAGAAATGCACACTAACATTGCAAAACCCATATGAAAGAAGCCTAAGTTAAATCTGCCTTACAAAACTTACAAAAGTAAAAAAACAAATTTAGTAATGACATTTTTATTACAAATTAAGTTCATGATGATTTTAGTTTTGAACATTTATTTTCATCAGGGGCAGTTTTCTGAAAACTCTTATCTTTTATGTTAAGGAAAACTATGTTAATTGTCATAACAAATTGAAATTGTGCGAATTTAAACACTAATCATTGGTGCTTGCGCAGATGTCTCTATTAACTTTACGCGGGCACAGCTATCTTTGCACAATCATTTAACCAATGACTTGTCCTGATTTTTATATTTGTTATGACAATTAACATTGTTTACTAACGTAAAAGTTAACATAGTTTTCAGAATACAGCCCCTGGTTGCAGAATTTTGGTCATTTGAACCTGATGAAGAGATCAAAAGTGGCCAGTGTATAAGGTTTAATATTTTAGTTAATCATGTGCATGTGACTCCTGTCTTTCTTTCTTGCTGAATACTTTTTATTTTGCTTGTATCCCAGTTGATTTGATGAAAAAACATTTTGATGTGTTTAATCAAATTTGTATATATTTTCACTTTTGAGAAAGTTATGATATATATTTGGATGCTACCAAACAAATAACATGAAATGTAATAAATTTATACATGTACTGGATTACTACTACTGTATTACTTTTTTTAATAAATAATATGAATTTTGAATCAATCTTATGAATATGCTACAGAGACAAGAGAGATCAAATAGTTACAAATGATAAGATGTATTTATCTAGAACAAGTTTTAATGTATAAAAAAGTTAATGCACTAGGAACTTCTTAACAAGGACATGTACATGCGATCGGCACCATATTAAATTATTTCTTCTCAATTTTAGATCAAACTTCAAAGGTTCGCAATCAGCTACTTGTTAGCATTATGTGAACATATTCTAAGAGTTTTTTTTCCTACTATTCCACCTGAAATTATTGTGTATAAAAAATATTGCATTAAAAGCTAACAATACATTCCTGTTGGCCTACCGATACTATGTATATTGTTCATTGATTGGCATGGTAGAATAACTTGCTTTCCAATGTTCATATCTGCTCTTGTCTAATATCACACCAGTGTGATAATTTCATTTTGTCTTTACGATTGCATTATTGCTTGTCTTTGTTTGTGTTGGTGCTTTGGTACCTTTGGCCTCAAGGTTTGGTCTGTTACGATGATAATTTTTTTCTAGCCTTCTATCAAGCGATGGAATACTGGCCACTTTCTCTGCTCTGTCCAATGATCCTCTCCACAACGGTCTATGGAACACCAACCCATCGTTGCCACCCTGACATGTAGGTGGCAAGAATAGTTCTCCAGATGCCTTGTGAGTTTTATTCTTCTTCTCGGTCGTTGGAAGACCATCATACACTGGCCTTCGGAAGATCAAAGGTAGCTTCAAATTCTGCAGGACAGTCTCAGCGTTGTAGTTTCCGAATTCTTTCATGCGGCATCGCTGCGTGACGTTGAAGCGTAGATGCCGATCATGGAGAGGCACTGACAGCGAGCTTTCAACCGTAGATGACCTCTGGTTCCATTCTGCGTCGGCATTCTGCGCTCTGTGGGTCTGTGCATCTCCCTTGGGGATGCGGGGATGGATCGTGAGCGGATCGAGGCGGACGGTGAGAAGTTTACCGCTGGATACCTGTTTACTGCTTTGGTCAGCGTCTTGGCAAGGTGTCTTCCAGTGAGTAAGCCCCATGCGCCTAGGCCTGGGCCTGGACCTTGGCCTGGGCCTGGATTGCATAATGCGGTAATCTCCACCAATGATGGGTATGCTGATGCTGTTGAACTTAGGATGCATGATGTAATGCAAGCCTTGATCTGTCAATACGACAAACAAAATCACAGAATAATTCGATTTAAACAAGGAAGACGAGTGTCAAACCATGCAAAAAGCATATACCTTTCCAACTTGCAGCATGAAGTTGGCTTAATCCGAAAGTGAGAGACTCTTGGTCAATGGAATTCCCATTAAATGTCTATCTAAAGTGAAAGCCGCATGATGTTGGTGGTGGTGGTAATGAAGATGATGATGATGACGCAATTGGTGATGGTGATAATTGTGATGAAGATGATGGTAATAATTGGTGATGATGATGGTGGTGGAGGAAGGCTAAACATCACTTAGAGGGAGATGATGAAGTGGACGATTGTTGATTACCACGATGATAATGTACATAAGATTGAAAATGACAATGACAGTAGCGTTAGTGATGGAGAAGGCTATAATGATTAAGACTATAATGACAATTTATAAGTTTTATGGTAAAAATAAGTTTTAACCTTTGAAGCATATTCACTATACTCAGAGACGAGCGCATATAAGTTTTTCTTATTAAAAACAAGTTTCAGAATGAAACTTCAAAGTTTAAGTTTATTTTCCACATTTATATGGGAAATAAATGTAAACTGTGAATACACAAAACTTATTACTTCAAAAGAGCAGGTATAGGCTAATTTTTTTTAACAAGCTGCCTGTTACCGAGTATATAGGTCATTGCAAAATCGAGGGCAATTAGCCCATCGCCGGGAGATAAGAGGAAAATACATCTACATGTACGGTAGGTCTACATCTATATCCGAAGAATGTTTGATATGCCTTTCCAGGCAAATACATGATATACACAGAGGGCTTTATCTTCTTCTCCTCCTTTTTCGACTCTTCTTAATTCATGTTTTTCGTTATTTCCTCCTGTAGGATGTTAGCACCTCCTACTTTTCCGTCTTCGTCTTCCTCCTCGTATTTAGGCTTTCTTGCTGGAAGTCGTATAATTTTCACATTCTCCATCTTATCATTTTCCCAATTATTTATCTGTTCCATCTTTTAAAGATCACATTACAAGAAAATTCCATCAAAGTAAATATTGGCTTAATAGTTTTTATTGCATATATGGCATAAATTAAACAAGGTTATCAAAATTCAACGCTTGGAAACATTTGAAGTAATGATTATTATCAATTATAAAACGGTAAAATACAGCCCCCGATATAGCAGCTGATATGAAGAGCTCCTCGAACGCTGCTGAGATGTGTGACGACACACCAGGGGCCAGTCTTGTCTAATTAAGCAGACGATTTCCCATAACATCTTACACATTTTTCAGTGCCTGTTTTGTCATCTCTTATTTCTCTTACTTGACTAGCGTCAGTCTTAATGTTAGTCTGTTGCCTCACTCTTACACTATGAACACGATGATAAAGAGAGCGGACAAAATATACAGCTCCTCATTGTACCCTCCGCAATTGCTCTGGTAGACAAAATAACATCCCTTCATTGCTATTATGTAAAATAAGTAGAACAGGTGAATATGCATGTGACACCTGTTCTACATATTTTTACATAATAGCAATGAAGCGATGTTCTTTTGTCTACTAGGGCAATTGTGGAATGTACAATGAGGAGCTGTATATTTTGTCCGCTTCTTTGATCGCCATGTTCATAGTGTTAACTTCGTGTATGGTATTATTTTGATGAAAAATGCAGCGTTAAAAAAATAAAGGAATCAGTCACTTGTAAACAAAATAAGACGCCATTGTATTTTCAGCTGCTTGCACCGGAGCATGTTCGGCGTTTCAAGAGGGAACGAATACCATCCGTGCTATTATTCGGAGGGCTTTTCAATTTGAAAATGGGGTTTATTTCATTGATCATTGCCCCTTCTCCTGTGTATTTACAATCAAACGGTTTTAGTTATCAGTTTCACTGTCCCTTTTTGAATGGTGTGAAATAAGGTCATGTATAAATATACCAAACTCTTTATAATTTGATAAATAATTGCCTTGCAATTACGTTCATTCATTATAGGACGTCGTCTGCTTAAGCAGGATCGATCCCTATGTGACGACATCAAAACATCGCTATATTTCTGGCGAATCCTCGGATATTCCAGATGCTTAGAAGAGCTTATATTTATGTTGTTTTTATAATCCTCAGATACGCAGTTGACATAAAACTTATACGATTGCCACGGTAAGCTTCCCAGTTTCTAGTGATACATTAATTGCCATATTGTGATTTTCTTGTAATTTGATCTTTAAAGGAATTATGAAAAGAAATACATGGCCAAACAATAGTTACTCCGGAGAATGTGACAGAAAATACTTGTATACCGCTGCATTTCTGTTTATGAAGTTTCATAATTCTAAGAATCATAACACCAGGGGGGCGTTTCATGAAAGGACTTGTCTGATATTTTATCCGACAAATTTGCTCTCAGCCAATCAGATGCAAGGATTTCAGTAGCTTATAACAGTTGTCGGATAAAATATCTGACAACTTCTTCTATGAAACGCTCCCCTGTATACAAATTCAAAGAGAATCGTGATACATGTACTTGTATACAGAACTTAAATTAATGAACTTCAGAATTGTTTTTGTTTTTACAATACAATTATTAAAATTATATAGATGAAAAAGGGTAATAATAGTACGTAAGACTCATTTTAAATTGAGATACATTCTTGTTTTACATACCTCTGAACGTTTCACTGTGCCGGGTCACTACCAAAGAAAAGTAGCGTGGAACTTAATTCTCGAATACATTCCGTTTCAGGTGAATTAGGAAAATATACTTTATACACTAATTTGCTATCATTCATGGAAGTGAAGCGTACACAATGCAGTCTGGCTAATGTATATCCTATCAATAATATTTTTTAAATATATAAATAGATACCATGTCACTACGGAGAGCCAGATAATAATGTTTATGTTTAACAATATTGTGACGTCAACAAAGGAGCCTACGCGCAACAATCACGTTTACGCATATGGATGCACATCGAGTCAAAAATAGGTTGAGTTCATGACCTCGAAATGAAAACATAATTATATGCTATCCGCTAGTATTATCAAGCTACCCCATTATTGCAATTTCTAGCAGATAATGCCTTGATATTTTTGTCAACTATCAATTTCCGAATAACCTCTTTTCACTATTTTCCTCCTTCGTATCAAGGAAAATAAATGTATTTTCGGATAAATTAAAGCTTTCTCAAAGAAATGGGTCGCATTAATATATAACAATAGTAAATTAGTCATTAATTAAAGAAATAAAACAACGAAGAACATAATATACGGTATATGGTATTATGTAAATCCAGACATTTAACAAAAATTAACCTGTCATTTTTGCAGTCGGATTTAACGAAAAATCTGGATCAAGTAACACTAAAATCAGTGAATATATTTGCCATACAAATTATTGTCAACCTATCTTGTCAAAAAAGATTATGACAATTTGCAGGGGCGGATACAGGATTTTCAGAAGGGGGGCGCACACTGAGGAACCCTCCGTTTGACGAAGCCAAACGGCCATCTAGGGGGTCTGGGGCATACTTTGTCAGACAAAACGGGGGGGGGGGGGCGCACGCCCCTTGCGACCCCCCCCCCCCCCGTTTTGCCTGATTTGCATGAAAAGTTGTTCAATTTACGGTTTAAAAGTGAGATTTCCCGTCAAGACTATAGTCGGCATGAATATTTATGAAAAACAAATTGTAGGAGTATATAACGAGCGAACCTGACTTGCAGTTGCTTGTATGGCGCATTTGGATAAACGATGCGCTTGTCATGACTCGAGTTCGAGTCTCGTCAGGGTCAGATTGGATATTCAGTATTGACAAAATTTTCTTTTGCTGAAATAAAACTAGGGTGATACTTTCGGAAAATATTCTTAAACATGTAGTCTCTCTCAAAAGTCTTCAAACGCTGCACGGGGCCTCATTGACCGGAGCCCTACATAAATGGCGCAAGTCCTGCCAGAACAAAAAATACGCCCCCGGCCGGTATATTCAAAGAAAATCACAAATATGGCAAATACTGTATCACTAGAAACTGGGAAGCTTACAGATGGCAATCGTATAAGTTTTACGTCAACTGCGTATCTGATGATTATCAAAATAACGATAAAAGCTCTTCTCAGCATCTGGAATATCCGAGCGATTCGCCAGAAATATAGCAATGTTTTGATGACGTCACACCGGAGACCGATCCTGAATTACATGGAGTTATGGATTTTTAAAGTTTTGATTTTGTGACGTCACATGCGAGCAGCTCCCCCATGTGTCATGTGATATAAATTCCAGAAAATGACATTTTCTCAGAAAAATGGAAATGGTGTTACTTGTGCATTCAATATAACATCTTAAACATCATTTCATACCCGCTCCTCTAAGAAAAATATCTTCAGTCATCATGAACCATTGAAAAATGGGAATTTATATTACATGGCGTATGGGTAGCTGCTCGCATATGACGTCACAAATTTAAACCTTAAAACACCCATAACTCTCTTATTCCTTGATGGATTTTTGTCAAACCTTCACCAATATTTTTCTCTTATTTTTCTGCTTTTATTAAAACCAACTTATTGTCAGGGTGAACGACGTCCTATAACGAATTAACGTAATTGCAATGCAATTATTTATCAAATTATAAAGAGTTGCATCATCTTTAGGAAAGGTGTGCAGACTGACACCATCGCTGGTGCCTTTGCTGCACCCAGCAACAACACATCTCCTCGGCATTTTCTTGAGATATGCACTCCTATCCAAAATTCCCTGCACTGGATATACACAGACAAGCGTCGTCCGCTAGCTAGATGTTCCCGATGGTACGTCACAGGTCACCTGACAAGGCACGTGACTGGCCCTACTTTTTCGAGGGGCGTGACAGACCAGCTGATAAACGTGAGATTTAGGCAATTTCAACGAAGCTTAGAGAAGTACACAGATCTTTTTAATAAAAAGTATATGCTATTTCTAGCAATATTGACACAATACTTTGATATTATAATGAAATGTAATTCTAATTGACTCGCCCTTTAAACATGACCCTATTTCACACCATTCTAAAAGGGAAGTGAAAGTGATTCTGATAACTAAAAACGTTTGATTTTAAATATACAGGATAAGGGTCAATATGAAATAAACCCCACTTTCAAATTGAAAAGCCCGTCCGAATAATAGCACGGATGGTATTCGTTCCGATCCCTCTTGAAACGCCGAACATGCATATGCCCCGGTGCAAGCAGCTGAAAATACAAGTCAATGGCGTCTTATTATTTTGTTTACAAGTGACTGATTCCTTTATTTTTTTAACGCTGCATTTTCATCAAAATAATACCATACACGAAGTTAAAGAGCTCATTATGTTGAATTTTTCCGACCCCCAATTGCAAGAATATGGTTTGTAAATGAATAATAAACATATTGAAATAAAGCTAGGTTTCATTAATTTTAGCAAATAAAATAGATTTTTTTGCATAAAATGTACCCTTGATTATTGCCCTTATTGAGCCAGATTGAGGCAACAGACTAACATTAAGACTGACGTTAGTCAAGTAAGAGAAATAAGTGAAGAGGAGATGACAAAACAGGCACTGAAAAATGTGTAAGATGTTATGGGACATCGTTTGCTTAATTAGACTTAGACAGGACTGGTCCCCGGTGTGACGTCACACATCTCAGCAGCGTTCGCGATCGAGGAGTGCTATATCGGGGCTGTATTTAACCGTTTTATAATTGATAATATTCATAACTGCAAATGTTTCCAAGCGTTGAATTTTGATAACCTTGTTTAATTTATGCCATCTATGCAATAAGATGTATTAATTAAGCCAATATAAAGTTCTACTTTAAAGGCGCGTTCACATTGTGCCGCTATAAACCGCCGCTTAATTTGTCGATATGACATGGTACAAGCGCAGCCTAGCCTAGCCTAATTAGCGCCTAGCCGGCTATAGCTATAGCGCCTAGCATAATCATAGTTGCCATCTAGCATAATTATGCTTTTTAGCATAATTTTGACCCTCTTAGCATTTAGCATTATTCCTAGCATAATTTGGCCAAATCTAGCCTAATTTCACTAGAATCTAGCATAATTCTGAATTTCGGACTTTAAATAGAGAATTTCCTTCTATTCAACAGATATCTAAGAAACTAAGGCTTTTCAGAGAATTTTGGACTGAAAAGGATAGACTAAAATGTTGAGAACCTTTTTTTTTTTTGGCTTGTCAGAAAATTTTGGACTGAAAAGGAGAGACAAAACCTTTTTTTTTTTTTTTGGCTTGTCAGAGAATTTTGGACTGAAAAGGAGACACTAAAATGGTGAGGACCTTTTTTTTTTTTTTTTTTGCTTGCCAGAGAATTTTGGACTGAAAATCCTTCCCAGGCGCCTGAGTTACGCTTCAAATGGATCTAGCATAATTTTTCTCAATTTAGCATAATTTGGGACAAGACTTGGCATAATTCCGATTTTTAGCTGTGGCAACACTGAGCATAACAAAGAGATTCGATCATACACAGTATGCCCTCCGAAGGAGGGCTAGAGGGCCAGCTAAAATCTGACCTTTGACATTCCATAGGCTTTGCATTGGATGCATTGTGGGAGCTTTGGCCAATTTGAACAGTGAGCTAGGAGGGTCAATTTCAATAAATGTTTATTCATGAGGAATGACGTCAAAAACTCGTCAAATACTGTTCGATGATTGGTTAGTTGCTCATATTAACATAATGTTTTATGTATAAGATCATACATAATTCATTTTTTTCATTCCCACAATTCCCTACGATTTGGACACGAAATATGGAAAATGGCGGCCGTGCGGGTAGCGCTACTTTTGTGCCATTTCAACACAAATCTCAAAAAAACTTTGTTTTTGAGAATTTTCTGTTTTAGAAGGAGTTTGTCTTGTAAGTCTCACGAAAGCAGAAAATTCTCCGGTGGACATTCTCATCAAAGTAATGCCGTATGATGCCATGAAATGTAAGTAAATATGTATTTTGTTTAACATTCCTCTTAATAATTGGGATGTGTTCGTCGTGGCTGCTACTGAGTTCACCGTGCAAAACGTATTATCCCACATCCCACCCAATCCCCCTTCTCATGCATGACAAAACAAAATTATTATCTTTGATTGAACTCTAAAACGGTCATTTTGAATAGTCTGCTTGTAATATTTTTCGAGAAGATCAGATATTTTCCGAAGATCTGTATATTATGATAGTGCTCAAGCCTAAAAAGTAAAGTGCATGGCTTCATTACCGACAATCTGCGGTAGATGTGGACCTGTTCAAGATTGATCATGACACTGAATGCGCAAGATCCTCACTCTGGGGAGCTGGGCCGCGCCGGGTAAGATCTTGCCCAGCGGTCTGTTAGTTTTGGGTGCGCCGATCCTGGCCGGCAAACTGCGCTTTGCCTACGGCTACGATAGCCTGGATCTATTCTATGCCTACCTTAGACTTAGAGTTAGAGTTAGGCCCTCGGCCTCGCCTTGAACTTTGTTTAAGGAGGGTCTAGAAAGATCAACTTAGAATTTGAATGATAATGTCCTGAATCATGCTGGACCAGATTAAAATGTTCTTTATTATATACAGTCAGTATAACCTTATGCTGCTAAGTACTGAGAGCTGTCCCAATTTATTTTGTGTAGGTACTCTGTAGTGACAACCATGACGAGTCACCACTGTCACTGAGACGAGAGAGTACATAGGGCCTTCATGTGCGAGTAATATTATTAATTTAAACAGTAGATCTGTGGCATGCTTTTAATTACTACTATGATTCTAACCTCTTGTTCTCTTTTGATTGCAGAGCTATTGCCTTGGACCGAAGTAGAGAAACACAGGGGGACCAGGACCAGATCATTCAATATCGTGATACTAAAAACTGATAGACCCTACCTGGGGCTGGGCTGTAGATTATTGTCATCCACTCACTGCAGGAAACCCAAGTTGAACTGGAAAGGTAAATTGTTTTTTGAAAATGTAGACCTCTAAGCCCACATAATTGGTGTAAATTTCAATATTCCATTGCTTAGTCTTAGTAGTAGCTCTGTAAGATTTTAAAGATATTATTAATAGACTTAGATTTCTACCGACATAGTCTGTGCAGTCAAAATCAAAATTCTAAAGTCCAGTAAATTATTTTGATTTAGCCGTTTTAAAGGTGACTAAAGGCCTTGGTGTAGGAACAAATTTGGAATGGAAGATGAAAATATGTACGTCTGTTAAATGATTTAAACTTAGATTTACATTTCTATAATTAAGAAGGAAGAACAAATGCAGTGGTGGTTTTTTTGTTTGTTTGTTTGTTTGTTGTTGTTGTTGTTGTTTTTTTTTTAGGGGGACAATCCCGGCCCGTGCCCCCCTTTCAAACAACAGTATGCATTGTGCCCCCCTTTTAGAACGGAAAACCTTTTTTGTTTTTGTTTTTGTTCTTTAGTTTTCGTGTCAGATATTTATGGAGGGAAACAGGACCCCATAAACCCCCCTCCCCCCCCCCTCCCCCCACTGAGCGATATTTGGAGGGATGGCAAGACCAAACAATATACGGATCTCCCTCCTAGCAGTTTCCCAAAGTTGACAATCCAGCATTTGTATGCCCCTCCTCCCCCCCCCCTTATTATACAAAATCCTGGATCCGCCCCTGGATAGATGTACCCATTTTTGTTTCCTTTTTTAAAAGAATTTTAATTTCTGTTTGTCCTTTCTTTTTATTTTTATAATGCAGGTTGTCCAAGGAAGCTCATCAGTTACAATGCTTGTTACGTGTCAAGTAACGGAGTCATTAAGGATCGAAGTATTTTTATATTTATTATCATTTAAACATAAAGTTTAATTAATTAATTTCTCTCGAGATTTATTGCTAATTTACATAATGGCAATTACATTTATTCTAAATGTCAGGAATGCTATTTCTGAGCTGGAAATTGAATGTCAAAGTTTGGGTCAAAAGAAAGAGCTAACATATTATTCAAAGGGGAAACAAACAGATTTGTAACTTTCATTTATTTATTTTTCCATTTTTTTTCCTTTATTTTTTTCATTTTTTTTTTTTTTTTTTTTTTTTTGGGGGGGGGGGGCGGTTCAGGGTTGAATGACCCTTATTGCAATCACTTGACATTTCATTTCAAGATGATTTATAGATACACCCCCTAATTCGTAATTTTGAAATAAAAGCAAAGACTAAATTTTACATCGGATTTTTTTTTTGCAATTGGTACAATTGGCCCATTTGAAACATGATTATGAGAAAGTGATTAATCTTGAGCCTAATTCTAAATTCTTTTCACACTTCAAAAAAATATTTGATAAAAACCTTTTAAGTACAGTCAGTTATCATGTCACCTTAGAATAATGCAGTAATTTAAATTCAAACTATAACCAATAAATTTTCAAAATCAAATAATTTTCCTTTTAATTCCATTGTAATTTAGAAATAGAGTTAGAAAAATGTGGCATGACTACATTATGAAATATGATTTTAGTTCATCATCTTTAGTGCAATGTGTGTTTATACTTGTATTGATAAGTAGTGCATTAAGATGTAATCATATTTATTTGATCTTCAACCTTAAGTGATAATCCCTTTCATCAAATTCTTGAAGCTATCCTGCGATAGCTATGATAATTTTTCTTGAAACGCAAATGGTTCTATAATCTGTAATTTCTTCCTTTTTGTCATCTGTGCAATGGTTGTGCCATCAATCTGGGGCTTGTTTCTAGGCAAACGAATCAGGCGCTTGGGAGTTTCAGCCCACCCCGAAATTTTCAAAACTACCAATATTTGGACAAACATCGCCTCATCATTTTGGGCAGTAAGGTGGTCTCTTTGGACTTTTATGTCTTGTATATTCTGATGATATAGATTGAAGAGATGTACATGGATATACATTATAATCCAGCTATATATCGGATGTCACTAGATTTAAACTTGTTTGCTTACAAACTGAAATAAAATAGCAATTGGTATGCCGCCCCCTCACCTGCCCCGTGATTTGTTGTCCATGAACAATATGTTATAATTTGTATATTGCATTTCAAGAGAGCATTAACTTTTATGTTGATAAGTGAGTTAGTTTAATAAACATCATTTCACACTGAGAAACTTCTATTTGGGTTTTTTCCCCCATAATTTTGTGAAAGATGTGGTGGTGATGCTGATGATGATGCAGGCACAATATGGCATGTGTTCTGAAGTGTGAAGGTGGATTGGTGTAAATACAGCCTTATGCAACCTTGAATAACTGGATGATAGACTGAATTGTGTGGGTTTTCTGTTGATGGACTCATTTTACAAGAAGATGAAGAAAAATGAAGAAGAAGATGAAGAAACAGAAGAGGAAGAAGAAGAAGACAAAAATCAAATCAGATTTTTTAGGTTTGTTTGTTGGGTTTTGTTTTGTGCCTTTTTTGTTGTTTTTGTTTGTTGTGTTTTTGTTTTGTTTTGGGTTTTTTTTTTTTTTTTGGGGTGGGGGGGGGGGGGGGGGTACATGCACCAGAAGCCAGTGCATGGTGGTACATATGAGGTCATGGGGAGCAAATTTTCCCTTTCTACTTTTACTTGACATATGATATGCCAGATCTGCAAGGCACAAGAAAAGCGTTCAATGATTCAATATCGAAGGAGGGCTTCTTCTTCCTCCTCCTCCTCCTCCTCCTCTTCTTCTTCTTCTTCTTCTTCTTGTTGTTCTTCTTCTTGTTCTTCTTCTTCCTCCTCTTCCTCTTCATTTTTTTCTTCTTTTTTTTTCTTCTTCCTCTTGCACTTCCTTTTCATCTTCATCTTCTTTTTCGTCTTCTTTTCTTCATCTTCCTTTTCTTCTTCCTCTTCTTCCTTTTCTTCTTCCTCTTCTTCCTTTTCCTCGTCCTCTTCTTTTTTCTTCTTCGTCTTCTATTTCATCTTCTTCCTCTTCTTTTTTTCTTCTTCTTTATCTTTGTCTTCTAGTTCTTCATCATCTTCTGCACATGTTTGCTGCAAAAGGACAGTATACGCCTAAGTACAGTTTAATTTTATGTTAATTAGTTATAAAAGCTCATGAATATTCAAATATATAATTTCAATAATTTTACGCGCTGCGCGCCGGCCAAAATCTGGTTTTCGCTGGTACACTGAAAAAAATTTGGCTTCATAGGCTAATACATGAAAAGTGGGAGCAGTGTGCACTTTTGACCCGCCGGAAATGCCCCCATGGAAAGCCGGATGCAGAAGCGGAGTTGAGACCCCTTGGAGCATAATATATATAGCGCCAGCAGCGATTTTGTTGACACCGGTTTCCATGGTTCGGCAGCCGGTATTGGAGAATAATTGTGAGTAATACGGTATTTTGATAACAATGCTGTTTTATAATCACAATATGTAATCCCAAACACGTGATAAGGGTATTTCAGGATATTTTGAACATTGACTATCATAATTTGTAGAGAATTCACAGGCATTTGTCTTGGCCCATGACAAGTTTTCCATTGGCCAATCCCACATATTCAAATTTGTGTTAGTGCTTAGCCATTGATGTATGGCTAACAAAGTTAGAGTGCCCAACACTTATGATACATGTACACACTCATAGGTACACGCCATTGCCGACTGTGTAGTAACGCAGCCAACACACATCCAACACACATCCCATACTAGACCGAAATTTTCTGTCTCCAGTACGTTAGCCTCTTATTTGGGTAGGGTCGGCTACTACTTGGAGACAGAAGCCGTCATATCACTTTGCTGTGCAAAATTTGTCTATGGCGTTTGCCGTTCTAGTCTCGTACAAGGCAAAATGATTATGAAGGAAAAAATACGATAAATTCATTACGAACTCGTGCACATTGATTTCAAAACGGTTATTTCTTTAACATTAAATATGTTTGTTTAGTGTTAAAGAAATAACCGTTTTGAAATCAATGTGCACAAGTTCGTAATGAATTTATCGTATTTTTTCCTTCATAATCATTTTGCCTTGTACGAGACTAGAAGCTCGGGTAACGGTTTGAATACGGCAGCAGGATTTTCGAACGGAGAAGACCTTGGACCCTGAATTACATGAAAAAGGAGCATTAAATGGATCATTTGGTAAAATTGGTATGTTGAACAGATTAAGTATATGAATTAGAGCCTAGGCCTTATGATTATTTTTAAAAAAATACAGAGGAAAAATGATTTTTTCCTACTGTTCCAGCAGGCACAACGCCATATAAAAGGCATAGACAAATTTTGCACAGCAAAGTGATATGACGGCTTCTGTCTCCAAGTAGTAGCCGACCCTACCCAAATAAGAGGCTAACGTACTGGAGACAGAAAATTTCGGTCTAATCCCATACCTAAACTGCATCACTGTGCATTTTTGGCTATATTTAATTGAATCTCATATATTGCAGTTTACTTACATCCAAATACTTAAATAACTTATGTTGAATAATAGATGATTAAAACTTACCAGGTTGTTTTGTGACCTTTGAAGAGGGTTTCCTGAAATTTTGGGTCCTTTTTGTCGATAACTGCTATCGAGACTGTCCCGTCAGCATCCAGTTTGTATTTTTCACGATTATGATGAAGGGAGCCCTCAGCGCTCGTAGTAGTACCGGCGCGATCGGTTCGTCGATCTCCTACGAAGACCTGGAAGGGCCAAACTGACGACGTAAAAAAATAAAAAATATTACGTACGTACGTAATAATTACTACGTACGTACGTAATATTTTTTATTTTTTTTACGTCGTCAGTTTGGCCCTTCCAGGTCTTCGTAGAATAGCTTGTGTGCGTAACATTCTGCGTACGTATCTACGGTGCGTAACCATGTAGAGCGGCCTCACTAGTGCGCAACATATTGAGAGCAGTCGTCATCCGTATGGAGGTGTGGGTAACAAGTAACAAAAAATTTTGTATCTTAACGAACTGATAACTTAAAATCTAAAGAATGATACTTAAGTATCAGTTTGCCCACAAAAACCTCCATTTCAAACAAAATTACATCTGTATCCCCAATACCCAGTATACACACATGTATATGATCCTAATGGTCAATATGACCATTGCTTGCTGATGTGCATGTACACGCTTATCTGAAGGTAACCTTGTACTCCAGACTAGCTTTTACGGGTGAATAGGCTTCAATAGCTTTTGTGTGTATCAGCAGGCCCTTTTCCAGGCTAGATCATTCATACAGGAGAGGAAAATAATTATTTAAAATTTCACTTTCAAGTCTGAATCCCTACATTTGCGGCAAAGTAAGACTGAGTTGAAGTCACTCATAGGTACACGCCATTGCCGACTGTGTAGGAATGCAGCCAACACACATCCCATACCTAAACTGCATCACTGTGCATTTTTGGCTATATTTAAGTGAAACTCATATAGGCCTAGGCCTAGCCTATTGCAGTTTACTTGAATCTAAATACTTATGTTGAATAATAGATGATTAAAACTTAACAGTTTGTTTTGTGACCTTTGAAGAGGGTTTCCTGAAATTTTGGGTACTTTTTGTCGATAACTCCTATCGAGACTGTCCCGTCAGCATCCATTTTGTATTTTTCACGATTATGATGAAGGGAGCCCTCAGCGCTCGTAGTGGTACCGGCGCGATCGGTTCGTCGATCTCCTACGAAGACCTGGAAGGGCCAAACTGACGACGTAAAAAAATAAAAAATATTACGTACGTACGTACGTACGTAATAATTACTACGTACGTACGTAATATTTTTTATTTTTTTACGTCGTCAGTTTGGCCCTTCCAGGTCTTCGTAGAATAGCTTGTGTGCGTAACATTCTGCGTACGTATCTATGGTGCGTAACCATGTAGAGCGGCCTCACTAGTGCGCAACATATTGAGAGCAGTCGTCATCCGTATGGATCGAGGTGTGGGTAACAAGTACGAAAAACAAGGCTGTAAATGTAAGTTTTTATAACTTTCTACATTTTGTATCTTAACGAACTTATAACGTAAACTCTAAAGAGTGATACTTAAGTATCAGTTTGCCCACAAAAACCTCCATTTCAAACAAAATTACATCTGTATCCCCAATACCCAGTATACACACATGTATATGATCCTAATGGTCAATATGACCATTGCTTGCTGATGTGGTTGAAGTCAAGAGTCCCTGAATCAAGTAATCTAGCAAATTTAAGAAAATTAAATCTTGTTTACAGGAATTTTGTTGTCTGCTTTTGACTGCTGCAACAGTGAATGTTGGACACAGTCCCACATGAGTGCCCAAGTCTGCTTTTCATCTTTATCATAGCGATAGGTATTCATGCAAAAAACGAGTAAAAATAATGAAAAAAGGTCTTATTTCAAATTTTTTTAGTTTTATTCACAAGCCTCAAAATGTCTTTCAGTCAAAACAAAAAGTCAAGACAAAAATCCTGAACTCCATGTAAATTGAATGAGTGCACAGACATGGGGTGGTATTTCTGAGATTTATTTTATCTTGATTTTAGTGAAAAAATTTTAATTGTCATAACAAATTTCATTGGTGTTTGCGCAGATGAATTCCGCGTACGCAGCCACTTTTGCGCAGGCATTAACCAATGTCAAATGCGCCATAAATGATGCCAATAATACTACGTTTTTTCTATCGCATGTACTTAATGTATGGGGGTAAAAATAATGAAATAAATATTTAAAATACTTCCTTTCAAATTGAGCTCTAAAAAATCTAAATCTTGCTATCTGGACACCTACTTTTGGGAGATGCAACATAGATTGCCCTCACTAGATCCATATTGCTCTCATCTATGACTCGGGCAATTGAATCTAGTTCTGGGAATATATGTCATATCACCCTCAAGGCCAGTCAATATTATTTAATTATTAGCATTGTTTGTTCATAGTAGTCAATATGACCATTATTTCTTGGTGTGCATGATTTCATGTGAAATCCAATCAATGAGCAGAGTGCCAGTTAAACAGAAAGCTATGACTTTTGTTTGATATTTTCTTTAAAGTGCATATATCTAGATTCTAGTTGAGCAGGGTTTGCAGAATGCAGACAATGTTGTTTGCTGATTTGGTAAGGTGCTTTTGCTGTTTTTACTGACAAGTATCTTTAATCTTAATTTTTATATGGACTGAGAAATTGAAATGGGTCTATACATTAGAAGTCGAGATCTAAAAGGATGATATTCTCAAGTCAAATGCCAATTATAAAATGTCAACCATATTAAAATACAAATCCCTTGTGATATGTACTGTACATGTAAGTGGATAAAATCTCCATGTTTATCAAAAGTATCAATTATCTTGATTTATTGGGTTTATTATTGTTGAATTTTTAATTTGTCTGTTAGTTGCTCTATTTCTTGTTTTCCCCTAGATTCATTCTAATAACTTCATTAAGGTAATAAATGTCTTCCTGCTGATAATGTGAGTGTGCGGGAGACCCCAAATGACCAAATATGTCCGATACTCCGTCCAGCATTGAGCGTCTTCCGTTGGAGCATCCCCTCCCAAACGAGATTCAGGAGATGACTCGGGATGACACCATCTGTAAATTCTGTGGTGTTAGCTACCTTATCCATCATGAAGTCAAGAGACTGGAGAAAAAGGTAAACCCTTTTGAGATAACTGACCACAATTTGTGGTTTGGCTCAATAACTTTTAATTCAGAGCTCTAAAGATATACCAGATGAGTAGAAAGAGCAAAATTTTCTGCACACACTATATCCATTTTTGTTGCATGACCATATTGCATTTGATGCCAGGAATTTAAAAAAACGAGAATAAGCTTTGAAATTCGTAAATTGGGAACGCATTGACAGGTTTAAAATCATTGTTTTTTTTCATCAAATTTGGGTCTTAAACCTTACAGCATATATGGCTCTGGTTTTTTTAACTATGACCAAAAAGCTTAATGGCACTTTGAGGGCCCCCAAATTTTTAAATATAAAGAATTGGAAATCAGTTTTAACTTTTTCTTGTAGCATGGACCTAGGTTGATCTCCCATAGCTTAATGAAAAATTTTCAACTTTGATTTATGTGCCTGAGGTATCCCTGAACAGCAAATTGTTTACGGAATTTTGTAACCCAAATTGACATACCATTTTGTTTGGAGCTGAAAAATATATAAAGCCATACACAATATATTCCTTTTCTATTCATGATTAATGAGCATGGATGGATCTTTAAAAAATTTAAATGTCATCTGAACAATCTCTCATATTTTGATGGAACAGTGTAATCGAAAATGGTGTTTCGGACGTTACATCTTCCGTAAACATTTTAGACCCACATTTAACCCACCAGAACAAGAACTTAAATACCTCATATCCATATTAGAATACACTTATTAGTTACTCCAAATAAATAGCTTAAAATAAAATAGCAATATATTGTAGTAGTGCTGATGGTAAAAATATCCTCATCAAATGAAAAAGATGTCTAATTTTCCGTAAACAGTTTTGTAACGTCCGAAACAATTTTCATTTTGAAGTAGTAAAAAATGTATGACTTGGAGGACCTATCTTTAACTACATTTTATAAACATCTTAAGGCAGCTACCCATCTAAGCAAAAAATAATGGAGGAGCCTATTACATTGTCACTTTATCAGTAAAACCAATTTTCCGTTAACAGTTGTAACGTCCGAAACAAATGTAACGTCCGAAACACAAAATACTCATTTAAAGCTGATTAGTCAAATTTTATGGTATCTGGAGTGAATCAATCATTATGGAATAAAACATTGTAAGTCATTACACAAATTTAGACAAAAATTATATGATTCACATGCAACAATTTTTTGTAAGGACAAGAAAGTTGTTTCGGATGTTACATAATTTTATTGTTAACACATAATTTACAAATTTCAACTAATTTTTTGACATATCAGCAAATTATGATTTCACAATCTTTTCCCATGTTAAGAAAACTATTTTTAATATTTTATTTGGCTTTGAATATAAAGAAAGCATGAATAGGATGCAAAAAACTCATTTTTTAATGAATCATCTAAGCTTTCTGCAAATCGAAATACAAACCAATTATAATTTTGAAGCCACTCTATGTGATGAAATGCATTGCTGGATGGTTTAGTATATCCTAAATTGTAATTTATCGCAAAAAAATCACAACAAAAGTTACTTGTAAAAAATTTTGAGTCATGTTAACAGTATTTTCTGGTATGCTGTAAGCACGTTTCGGACGTTACATTATACTGTTAACATCCATTTTTAAACTCCAGCCAATTCAAATGAGGGGCAAAGATTGATGTAAGAAGGAGTGATTTCCATTCTTCAACCTTTCCTCTTACTGTTAACAGTGTTTTGCATTTGTATTTTATCAGTTTTTCATTTTTATGAAGGATATCCCAAATGATGTCATTAAACTTAATTTTATTTGGTCAATTTAAAGTATTTTTTCAGTAACAGTCACACATCTTAACTTTACCCAGTCTACAAAACAAAGAATATGTGGTGTAAATATTTCAAAAATACAACCAAGCTAAACCATTTTCTCAAAATTTACATGAAATATGGATTTTTATCTTAAAATAGGGGACTATTAAACTTTAAGTTTATATATACATATATATATGTATGTGTGGGACTACTTACAACTTTGAATTATTTAGCTGATTTTTTTAATGCTTAATCCTCACAATTTATCATGCCATTTTGTGAAATAGAATTTGAAACTAATCATTGGTACATGAAGATTGATTACACAGTTTTTGGTGAACACAGGGCCTTCCAAGTGTGTATAGATATATAGTCAGGTACTTATACTAAAAGAAGCTGTAAACTTGGAAAAAAAAAGGTTACTTACAAATCGCTGTATATCAGCCTTTCATTTAACTATCCACATCCTACACAATCAATTTCATATGGATTATCAACTTGTGATAATAATAATAATAAAAATAATACATACAGCATGATTTATAATGCGCAAATCCTTATTTGTAGAGTGCTCTAGGCGTAGTGTAGAATAAAGAAGGGCATAAGATAGTAGAAATACAAATGAATGTATAGTAATAATCAATGGAAGCATTGAACAAGTAAGTTTTTAGACTGCTTTTGAATGAATCTGGAGAATTGCAACTTCTAATAACTATATAGGTAGATTATTCATCACTCTAACATGAAAATAAAAATAAGCTAAAGCCTCTCCAAATCCATCCATTCATTTTTCTTCTTGTAGGGTGTAAAACCCTATCAGCAAAAACTTAAAAAACACCAACAACAATAATTCCTAGAAAGTATACAAGAATAAAGCATTACAACTAATTTTTTTAATTTGTAAACAAATCTTTCGGCATATTACTCCCAGTGTTAAAGATCGTATGCTCGATCTGTAATGAAAAACACAAGTCAGAAAAAATTGGAACCAGCGGGATTCGAACCTGTCATCTACTGCTTGCCGGGCAGCGACTTAACCACCAGGCTATTCTGGTTCACGGCCAAGTCACGACGAACTAGAATCAAATACCCAAGATCCTCTTCTTTCTGACTCATTAATATTCAAACGGTCCGCCGTAGACAATGGTTAGTAAACGAAGAAGCTTGACTGGGGAGGAATTTTTTAATTTGTAAACAAATCTTTCGGCATATTACTCCCAGTGTTAAAGATCGTATGCTCGATCTGTAATGAAAAACACAAGTCAGAAAAAATTGGAACCAGCGGGATTCGAACCTGTCATCTACTGCTTGCCGGGCAGCGACTTAACCACCAGGCTATTCTGGTTCACGGCCAAGTCACGACGAACTAGAATCAAATACCCAAGATCCTCTTCTTTCTGACTCATTAATATTCAAACGGTCCGCCGTAGACAATGGTTAGTAAACGAAGAAGCTTGACTGGGGAGGAATTTTTTAATTTGTAAACAAATCTTTCGGCATATTACTCCCAGTGTTAAAGATCGTATGCTCGATCTGTAATGAAAAACACAAGTCAGAAAAAATTGGAACCAGCGGGATTCGAACCTGTCATCTACTGCTTGCCGGGCAGCGACTTAACCACCAGGCTATTCTGGTTCACGGCCAAGTCACGACGAACTAGAATCAAATACCCAAGATCCTCTTCTTTCTGACTCATTAATATTCAAACGGTCCGCCGTAGACAATGGTTAGTAAATGAAGAAGCTTGACTGGGGAGGAATTTTTTAATTTGTAAACAAATCTTTCGGCATATTACTCCCAGTGTTAAAGATCGTATGCTCGATCTGTAATGAAAAACACAAGTCAGAAAAAAAAATATGCCGAAAGATTTGTTTACAAATTAAAAAATTCCTCCCCAGTCAAGCTTCTTCGTTTACTTCTTCAACTAATTTTTTGTAGATTTCCATGAAGTTCTCTCACGACATATATGCCAAGAGATTTCTTGCTCGTTTCGACTTTACCAAAATGTGAGCTACATGTATGCTTTATACTGTACTATTCAAATGCTTGCCCCTCCCATGCCTTGTGTACCAAATAAGTAGGATATTAGTACCCTTTCTAATGATTATTCAATTTTATCTGTAGAAGCTATGAAAATGAAAATGGTTCTTATTCATGTTGTGTACCATTGTTAAAGTCAGACAAAGAAAAGATCCTGGACAAATCTACAATCTAAACGAAAAAAAAATGTTTATGGGCCAATAATGTTTCATAGCTTTCTAGAAAGCTTAATTTATGCTCTGAATACTTTGAATAACCTCATAGAATCCCCAGGTGAAGCAGTGCGTGATCTAATACCGGTAACCTAGGTTGTCACATCTTTGACATCAGCAAGCTAGATTAGAGATGACCAAAAGTCACCATTCAAGTTCATACATCAGCCACCAAAAGACTAAGAAGCACAAGCTCTAAGTTCAGATGAGGACTAAGTTTGGATTATGATCTGATCGACATGTTAACATCATGTAACGTCCGAAACGAAACACCGCATACATTGTTTTTCATAACATGCTAAACAGAATATAAGTTTAAGTGAATTTTCTAAGAGGTTTCAGTGACTACAATTGCTATTAGGTTCATATCTTGCAAGTTTACATCACTTATACATTTTAAGTGCATGTAAGTACACCTTGGATTCCAAATTGAGTAGCTGATAGAGACAACTATGTGCTAAACTGCACATTTGTGTAGATTACATTTTGCATAAATGTAATAAATTATTGATAGAGTATTTAACTGCCAACAAGTATTGTCACAGACCAATCATACCAAAAGAAAAAAAATAAAAATGATGAAAACTGTAATGTTAACAGAATGTAACGTCCGAAACGTCAGGGGTGTTACAAATGGAAATCGTCAAATGATGCACCCGTTCATAATTTTTTTTGTATGTATCTATCTTATATCATCACTTGTTTACATAAAATAAGTTTGACCCAAGGAAAGTACATTCTGCTATATGAAATAAAAACTTTTAGTTGTCAAACCCCAAATTTAGGGCTATTTTTAAGTTTCAAGTGATGTAAAATCTATATTTTTCAAGATAGAAACTCAAAATTTTCCATGAATAATCTCTGAAGCACATTCCAAATGAATATTATATATCATTGGTATAATTTGTAACAAATCAGTTGAATATCACAGTTAAAGATATGCTATATTGTGGAGTGAAATTGTAAAACTCATAATGTTCATGTCTGTCCACTAAATATGGAGATAGATTAAGCTCCAAAATTTGCATTTCTCAAAAATATAAATAGTCTTGATACTCAAAATACATGTTTTAAGTGTGTAAACATAATTTCATTTTAACCCTCTTTGGGGACATATTTGGTATATGTTAAAAAAACCAGAGCCATATATAAAATTGGCAATTTTTTCAACTTTGACATATCTCTAACCATATATATTGTTTTCAAAGACATTACACCTTATTAGAACTATGTAGTACTAAAAGAAAATATTTTTAGTGTTGCCAATTTGAAGAATAAAGTGTGATCAGTTTATATGTAGCCCTTAAATAATTCCTGTCCTGAAAGGGTTAAAGCATTTCTGGTTAGAATCTGATAGCTTTGTCCTGATTTTAACCTGTTGAATACTGAACCTGCAGGGCCTGGCTATATACGCCATTTTGAATGGGGGGGGGGGGGGGATATTCCTGCAAATGGATCGGTCAAAAAAGAATGATCATCAGATATTCAAATTTGCCGTGAGCCTGATATAAAGCATTTGGATAATTGTGTTTGTAATGAATGTGAAACTGTATCCAATGGGTTGCTTAGCAATATCATTGCCAGAGCAAACATATGGATAATATGATTTTGACGGCATTGAAATATCAAAATCACTAAGAAACAAAATGTCTATCTTATTTTTGTTTATTACACAACAAAATATTTAGAAAATAGGTGAATGAGGCATTGTCCCTGACAATTATAAAACAAAACAAATTCTTTTTAGTAATTCAGATAATTTTATTTTAAGAATATCTTTTCAACTTTTTCAGCTTGAGAAAGTGCAAGCAGAGCTAGAGAAGTACAAGGGATGTGAAGAGCGAGAGAGGGTGCTCAAGATTGAAGTAGAGAAACTCAAAACAAGCTTGTCAGAAAAAGACAAGATACTACATGACAGAGATGCAAGGTAAGTATTTTTGTCTTATGGTCAGGTATTTCTGTTGAAAGTAGATCCAAGACATTTCCCCCAAAATAGGAGGGGAATGTTTTGGAGTGTTGGCCTGCTCTGGAATTTCAATGTTTCTTTTGAGAATTGTGCATGAAAGCTTTGCAAAATGAAGTGTCACATAAAAACGTGCCAGCTAGAATTCAAAAGACATAAGTTTTCAGCAGTGTTGGTTAAAGTGTAATCAGACTTATCTGAATAGTAGTTTTTTAAGCCTGGCTTAACTTAGGCCACTGATTTATGGAAGGCCATTCGCCAACCCTAAGTCCTGTATAAATTACTACATGTATATTTATGTAACAAAATAAAGAAACTAAATTATTTTCTGGCATGAAATGAGCATCAGAAATCAATTGATTTTCAACAATTATCCTTCTGCATTCTGGGTGTGTCTTTCCATGCCACTAAATTTTGCTAAGCTACCTAAGGATCCCACTGAAATTTGCAAATTGTAATGTTAAATCATAGATATATTCAGCTGAATAGATAAAGACGTTCCTACATAACACCTTGAAAAACATTTCTTAATTTGCATGCTTTGCATAATCCTATATTGTAAGTTATTCTATGGTATAATTCAATGCCATTGTTGGCACTGAGTTTATCTGCCAACATGGAGGTATGAAATTTTTCCAGTGTTGAAATGGCGTCGACACAACTGTGTCTGCAACACTAATGATAATCTGCCTTGGTTCAAGAACCTCCAATAAGGTTGCACCCTGCGTCTAACCAGAAAGATGGCTCTTATATTGTACCTTCTCATTCATTCTTGTTACATGGTTCATTTTTGTTGATGATTACACTGAAAATCATATTGTGTTGTATTTGTATATATAGCATTGAGCACCTGAAATCTAACATCAAAGTAAAGGAGGATGAGCTATGGAAAGCCATACAGCAAGCTGAGGCTGCACAAAGACAATTAGAAGCTGAGAAAGCTGCAAGCAACAAACACAGGTTTGTATTATATCCATAATTAAATTACTATGCCCACAATATTTTGTGTATCCATTGGGTAGTGTATATATTGGGAGAAGCTGTAATAAGAGTGGACAAAAATTAGTAAAACCAAGGAATAATAGAGAGAAAGAAGGAGAGTGCATAGGATGAGAAGAAGGTATACTATATACAGTTGGCCGCTAAGACAGGTTTGAATGTATGATGTCTTAGAAATTGTGTTCTTTTGTAAAGGTGTTTTGGTCGTTGTTCCTTCATGCAGGGTATGGAGAAAAGACATTCTGCAGAGACTGCCTATGATCAAAGCTACTCTCTCAGATGAGAAACAGACCCTAGGGAGTGTGAAGACTGAATTTGATGACTATCAAAACAAGATGGCTGCCATCAATAAGAAAATCACAGGGGTCATACAGAAAGTGTGCAAGAAAGAGAAACAAGGTGTGTTTTCCTTCAATTCCTCTATCAGATTTGTATCATAAGAAAAGCAAGCTTTTAATAGAGTCAAAGCTTGTAGTTGCTACCTCTACATACAAAGGCAAGCTGGGTATATTGGCTGTTAATGTATCATTCTTAATTATGATAAAGTCAAACCTGTATATAAAGAATGCTGAGGGGGTAGAGAAAAAGAAAAAAAAGGCCTTTATAGGTGTTCATGTCAAGGTCACTTTTGTTAAGGTCTCAATTACAAACACAGTTCAGAATTTTGATTAACATACAGGTGGTAAATGAAGCAGGTTTTACTGACCTTTGTAGTAAGACCACTTATGCACCCAATGATTCTTTGATGTATTCTCTTTACCCAAAGCTGTATGATCCTTAGATCTTCATGATTATTACCTTTGTAGGCAGGTGGCCTTTGTGTACAGGTTCCTATACATTTCAGTGAGAAGTACCGCTCAGGGAAAAGAGTGAATGTGGTTTTTAGAGACGGGTGTGGAAAGCGAATTTTATTGCTATTCATATATTTTCATATATAAAGCTTTTGTATTCCATAATTTCTGTAATATTTATGATGTAATTGTTTATTTAGGGCTCTGTTGTAAAGCAGTGTTTTCACCACTATTAGGCCTCTCTAGCAAGCCAAATATGACTGAATGATTATTAGAATTAAAAATTTCTCTTAATAAATGAAATCATCCAGTGGTAGAAGGCATCTTATCAAGAGCTACTGAAGCAGAGAAACTCTCCTCCTCACTCCAATCTCAACTCACTGAGACTCAGCAGCAGATGGCAGCAAACAGTACACAGGGTCAAAGGTTACAAGAAGCTGAAGATCGCATGAGGCAGATGACAGGTCGCTGTGCTGAGCTGGAGGCAAGAGAACAGAGTAAGAACAGGTTCACTTGTTCAAGCTGTAATCAGATGCAGCTCTCTTAGGCACGCACACAAGTGGCATCAAGATTTAATAATATTGACTATTTCTTATATAGCACTTTAGCAGTTACAATGTAACCGACCGAAGCACTTTAGTACCACATATCGTCTGTTGAGACACAGAAGGGCGTTAACTCTGCAAAAAGAAATGAGTTAACACCCTTCTGGCTCTCAGCAGATGATATATTTCTGATTGATTAAAGGTTCACTAAATTAAAGTGAAAATGGGTGCTGTTTCCATGTATTTTTGCCTTCAATCACGATTCTGGCAATCGATTGTCCAAATTATGTCTCGTTTTGGCGAAAAAGGGGGAAAAGTAGAGGTTTTGGAACCATTCCTTAAAACTTGTGAGCTGATTGGCTAATTGAGGTCACACCTCCAAGTGACGTATGAAGAGTAAGAGGCACAAGATCTCCAGGCTGCAGCATATAACATTCTACACACAATGCGGTATTTGACCCCTCTGTTCAACGGACAATTTATGAAAAAAGGAAATTAATCAATATAGTATTCAGAGTGAATAATCATTATCGATATATTTTCTACAAGATCAGCAAACACTTTTGCCCAAATATACAGCTCTTGTTTTGTTTTTTAACTTTTATTTCAACAATGTTCTCATCTATCTGAGCTTGCCGAACGAAAGTTTTGCATTGGTCTTAAACGCGTGCACAGCCGTTTTATGCGTCAGAATGTACTACACATCTTTAGTACGGCAGTTACTATGTTCCCCTCGTACTTAGCGACTGGTGAACGTTTTTGTTTTGTTTATTTCAATTTCGGGTTTTTTCCCCCTTTGCTTTACATACTACGGTAGTACCGACTTAGATTTTGGCTGAATTCGAGTAACTGAAATAGAGAGATGCAAAGTGACCGCGTTTCCGAGTTGGAGGACTTTTTTGGCCAGATACTAACTCTGATTTATCAGATGATTTATCAGATGATTTATCAGATCCCGAAGGCAAAGAAGCTCAAGTGACAAGGGTAATTCGACCATATTAATTTGAACCCTTGCAGAAGACGCGCCGGGGCCTGGTGAAGGGGCCGTGGGTGAAGTAACTCAAGGGAGCTCCAACGCGTTGGAGCTCCCTGGTGTTACGGGTGAAGTAGACCGAAAATTCTGTCTCTCGTTCATGCTCTTCACTTAGCTAACGAACGAGAGACAGAATTTTCGGTCTACGGGTGAAGCTGCTGCAGCTGCTGGAGATGATGTCGTTGAAAAAAAGATTGGAAGACTTGACTCCAAGTCTGATCGTTGGAATAGCTGAATCTTTTAGCTTGCTTCTCCTTTTCATCATGCCAAATTCGGAATACAGGCCAGGATCCTCAAAATCATCTTCGGCAAAGTGATCACTGCAACTTGTACTCCACTCACTTTGCCGGCCTAGCTTGCCACTCTCCCCGCGTGAGCTTTACCTTTGCGACCCACAATTTCCGTAGATTTTCATCTTTAGGAAAAAGATGTAGGCTTACATAATCTTTAGGGGTCTCGCTACAGCCCGCAACTAACACCGATTCGTCATTATTGATGAAACTGCGCCCCCAAATCAATGTTATTTGTGAAGAATTAAACACGAAAATATGCAATGCAAATGGTCGATGCGGTGAATATCTGCTCGCGCTCGGCACCGTACCGGGCTGTGCCTGCCAGGCCTGCGGGCATGCACGGTATACTGGTGGGTGGAATATTTTCCTTTACTTCTCGTACGTCACAGATCAAGTGATCACGATGTCGCTGCGATGGGGTTTTTTAGGGGCGGGCTTATGACTGTGTAAATCAGCAAAAATGTACTTTTCAAATGATTATGAAATTCGACTGAATGCATAAAAAAATGTGTGGTAGATATTTTTTGGCTCCTGATGAATCCTTGTTACGAAAAATGGGCAATTAATTTTCTATTTTAGTGACCCTTTAAGTGGAAGGAAAGCAGTAATTGTTTTTCACTTTCATTTAAAAGTAAATCTTTGTGGGAAGTTCTGACAACTGGCTGTGGAATGTGTAATATATTGCGCCTGTCAGGTATTTGTATCATCATGACATAGGTACGTAAATGACCCTTTGAACTTAAGAGGTTTTAATATGTATTGTGGGGTCATATCTGCTCCCTTTTAATTTTTACGTAAGAATGGAACCATTTTTTGTTTTGTTTAAACTCCACAGAATTACAGGACGAGCTTCAAAAAGCTTCAGCCGAGGTTAGATCTGCAAAGTCAGAAACTGCTCAGTTCAAGGAACTTTTGAGGTAAGGATTCTTCATTATGGTATACTGTAAACGTGGAATATTTCGCGGTGTGGAAATTTTCGCGCATTTTGCGCAGCATGAAATGTGCGAAAATATAAACACGCAAATATTTTTGTTTATGTATTCTTTTGCCCATGAGCCTAGCGCGTCGATGAAATTAAAAACACGCGAAATTCACTTTACTCAGCCGAGCGTGAAAAATTAATCACTTGAAAATTCCACTTTTACAGTATGAACAAATAGGGGGTAAAGAAGCAACACATTCGCTGTAACATAGAAGGATACAAAGCTACTGATGCACAGGAGGACAGGTTCCTCAGTTTCATGTATGGGTATTGCAGACATGCCAACTAGTACGATTTCCTCACCCAGTTTCGCTCCTATTACACTTGATAAGGGGGTACCAACATCTATGGATGTCTGGAATTAATTTGGAACACAACATTACCATAATGCATCGCACCTGTCTCCTCGAACAACCTTTTGTTGTCCAGTGGCATTAACTATTTATGGCTCTGGGTTACAAGAACTGTTCTAAATTTTTGTCTGTGATACACAATGCCATACCCCCTTATCAACCGTAAAAGGTAAGGAATACGATTTTAGGTTGGCAGCACTGGTATTGTACTTATTTGTAAGAGAGCAATGTCCATAAAACACAAAGAAATAGAATGCTCTGACTTACAACTCACTAATTTTCACTTCTGCTGTGAGTTATCGCTGTGTCACATTGAGAAAGAGAGGGTTATATATACGACTTGATTTGGTTGGTGTTGTTAGTGATTTATTAAGCTCATAAATGCAAAGAAATCAAGCTTTGGATATAAGTCCTATTTTAGATACCCGATATATGAACAAATTTTAACTGATGTCTTACCCAAGGGCACAAACACATACATTGACTTTGTTTTTAAATAAATACTAGATCCAAGACCACTTGTCTAATAGCCCTTAATATGATTTCTTTCCCCTGTGATTTAAGTTTGCAGATACTCATTGTTTTGATTGTATTACTAAACAGGAAAATATTACTATTCTCTCTATCTTGTTTTTATTAAAGAAATAAAACCCTTGAAGTGGAGGATAGTCAACGGTCAAGGGCAAAACATGAACAGTTCCTTAGCAACAGCATCAACAAGTTACAAGAGGAGCTGCGTTCCCGGGTGGAGGAGGCCCAAGATTACCAGAGAGAGCTTGGTGAGCTGAAGGAGAGAGAGATAGAGAGGAAGAGAAGGGTAGAGAGCAATCTGAATACCAAGATGGCGGCATCAGCACGAGAGATGAGACAGCTACAAGAGGCTTTAGATAATGCGAGGAGAGACTGCTCCGCTCTCAGAGATGAAAGGTACAGTTAGAGATGAGGTAGTGACCACTTAAGTGAAAAATCAATAGTCATGTGTGCTCCAGTATGTGCATTAAGCATTATAGGGATACGCCACCAGGCAGCCGTGGGGAAAGTCAGGATTGCGTAAGCCCCATTCACTCGTACACAAAATCTTTGCGTCAAACGCGTCCGTCGGACTACTGGGATTATATTTCGGACTGCACGAAGCCGACCGAATCTCGCACAAGAGCTCGAGCTGAGACGGAGCGTGCATATTGCGCAGCGAACAGTCTGTCCGAAGTATGCGCCCCGCGGGGCAACGGCATGATCGGGTAACGATCACAGTGCCCTCTCGCGGCCTTAAAACGTACACAATCTGCGGTTGAGTATCCCTTTAAGATACAGATCAAATCTCCTTTATTGGCAGTGTATAAATAGAAATCCAATTCCAGTTAATAATCTTTATACACCATTTTGTAAAAGGAAATATCCATTAAGGGGTTTAAGGGTTTTTTATGATATGTAGAAAGGCAAATTACTTCACAATTGTACAAGTATTATTGCATGTGTATGCATATGGATATGATCTCATAAACAAAATATCAAGAGAGACCTTACTCAAACATTCTGTACTTCCCCCTCTTCTCCATTGTAAGTGTTCTTCAAAGTCTTATAAAATGCAAATCAACATCTTAAATGCTAAGTACATTAATTTGGAAGTTGTACAGTGCTATTTAAAAGCCATATAGATATTTTTGTTTGTGTTGTTATGCTGTATAGCGTATTTCTACAAATGCATTGAAAATAGAGACAATCTTGTACATTTTGTTCGCTGAGAACATTAAGCTGAGGCTCCACTCAGTTGTTTTATTTTGTAATGCAGGGAAGCTATGGTAGCCTCACATCAGCATCGCATTGAACAACTCAAACAGAGCTTTGCTCAGCGTATACAAGAAGCTGATGGGTGGCCAGAGAGGGTGAGATTTTATCAGATTTTAACCCCTTCAAGGTTTTGTTTTTTAAGACAAAATATTGATGTACAATGTCAATGAAGTTTCAAAATAAAATTACAGCCATCTTTTCTTTCCCTTTATAAAAATGAAGCATAGAACAGAATACTCAATTTAAAAATACAAAAGTACACTATGCAGGCCTTCATTTTAAAAACTTTATTTTCAAAATTTAGTTAAAACTGTTCTTTTTTTATATTGTTGTGTTTTGACTTTAATATAGAAGAGGGAGAAATTTCCCCCTAAATCCTCCATGTGCTTACATGGGGAAGGAGAAAGGGCTTGTGAACTTGAGTCTGAAAATCAGTCAGAGGATATACCAGGTTTTGAAGATTCTGAATATGACATAACCATAACAATTATACATCCAATATTAAACATTTTTTTTTTTTTGCCATGTTAATTGCCATTTTTACTGTTTTAACCAATATTGCAAACTGCAACTTTGTCTGGATATCATGGTGATATATTACAAATGACCTTCACTGACCTATGAATATGATTGTTGATTCAGATATTACTATGTTTAAATCCCAAGTTACGACAAAAGGTTTATTACCATGAGTGTTATTTTCTCGTTGTTCACAGTTGAATGAAAGTCTGACCAAGGAGAGAGAGAAATATGCACAAGAGATGGCCAGTCTGGAAGAGAAACTACAGAAATCATTCCAAGTGGTGAGTCCTTGTTGATGGGATGTTGAGCAGTAAGATCTTGATTTGTAAAGAAGTTGGAAGTTCTCTCTGAGAGATCACTGCTCGCTTTGCAATCAGTGTTAGTTTTTATCCTTGCAAAAGTTATCATACCCTTTATCAAACCCATTGCCCATTGCCCATTACCCTTTATCAAACCAATTGCCCATTGCCCATTACCTTTTATCAAACCCATTGCCTTTGTCAAACCCATTGCCTATTCTTATAGGGAAGACAATTCAGTATTCAAGGGGATTGAAAAGGAGTATTGCTTTGTACATATTCTTTTGTACATATTTTGTACAGTCAAACCTGGCCATTGATGCCCATTTAGGATGGACTGACGGATGGATTGAGAAAGACGTTTGATGTCAAAGATTAAAGTTCATGGAGGGCTTGACAATGGCGACTTATGGCTTGAAAGCATACAGATATTACTGGTTTCAGATCTATGGTCACCAACACCATTCTCTTTCAAGGCACTTGAAGGAGAAGAAGAAGAAAATCCAAAAATCCCAAATAAGTATTGAAGTATTGTTAACTTTGAAGATGTTTGCCAGTTATTGTGATGAAATGTTATAAAACGGGTTCAAGAATGTAGCCATCCTGATTGGTCAAATAACCCCATGTGACTGGCAAACAAAAAGTGATAACAAATGGCAAAAAGGCTCTAAAGCACGGCTGAGCTGCGCGTACGCGTACCTCTGGTGCGTGCAAACTTAAAACGCAATGAAATCACTTAGTTTAATTGTCATTTTAGCGCATGGATTACATGCGCGCACTGAAACGCGCATGACTTTTGTTGGCTGCGCTTCTGTGATGTCATCCAGGAAAGCAAATGGCAGCCTGCATGACTCTGCGAATCTTGGCGTTTCTATGGGGTTTGTAATCCTTTTTATAGACTTCATAATCATATTGCCGACCCGTTTTATAAAACTATTAATACATGGTTGTGAGTTCGTGCATTAGTGCGATCTGGCAACACGCAGGTTTTTATCGTGGTGTCAAACACACTCGGCTTGAGCCTCATGCGTATAGTACACCACGATAAAAACCTTTTTGTTGCCAGATCGCACCAACGCACTACCAACCATGTATTAATAGTATATTATGTTATTCTTCTGTTTAAATCACATTTCCTAGGACCTTGAGATCCAGAAGCAGAGGAATGATGAATTGATCTTAAAATACAAGCAGGAACTGAGCAGTGCTGAAGCTAAGGTGAGACTTCATTTAGCAGGGATCACATCTTTCAGTAAAAGCACAGGACAACCGCTTACTAAAATATGTTATTGTTATGCTTTTTGCAACAGTTTCCTGGGTTTTAGGATCTAGCATGAACAGTAAAAATAGACAAATATCTATGATTTTTATGAACACTTGTGAAATGTAGTACAACCAAGATCTATGTATTCTAGCATTTTTATTCATACGCTGTGAACAAAAAAACAATTGAAAATGGTGAACACTAATATTGCACCATTAATGAGTAATTGGATAGCAACTTTGTCAAAAAACTTGAATAAAAAGAAAAGAGACTCCAAAAATTAAAATATCTTTTCAAAACAGTCTTGACTTATATTTGAGTATGATAGATTTATTTCCATTTTTGTTAGATGAAAGGCAGCATCCAACGCGAGAGGGATTCACTGAAGGCTCGATTAGACAGCCTAGAGAGGGAGCTCTCTGATTCTAAGAAATTGTCAAGTGATCATGAGAAAGGCTTGAGGGAAGAGATAGAGAGTCTGCAGAGGATTGTTGCTGAGCTCAGGAATCAACTTGGTAAGGAGTGTTCTTGCTCTGTTATATAATGTACATGTACCTTCAGATGACTAGGTTCACCTGCTCGCACCTGTATTGGAGATTGTCACAAAATACTAACATTTTATTATCATAATGCATTGCTAGAGATGAAGATTGATACGTTCACATCGAGCAAGATGTATCTAAGTAACAAACAGAAGAATTCAGTTCAATATTGGGATTGTCTATCAGTAATTTGATATGAAATGTTTTGCTAATTTGTAGCATACGTGCCCTTCATTATTTTATGTTATAAAAGAAAATATCCTGTAATTCTGCAATGCTTAGGTGTATTCTCTCTGACCACTGCCTTTTTGTCTCGCCCACCGGAGGTGAAGGCGAGACTAAGGGATCCAAATGGGGTCCATCCGTCGTTCGTCCGTCCGTCCGTCACAAACGTTAAAGTTTGCCTGCAAGACTCTCTTATGATGCATTACTTGGCAACTGTTACTGCATTGGCAGCCACACTTGGGTGATAGAAGCACTAAGGGCATCTCCATGTTATTGTGCTGTCAGAGGTCACATGATGTCAAAGGTCATTTGAGGTCATATGTTAAAGTTTACCTGCAAGACTCTCTTTTCATTGTTAAAGTTTACCTGCAAGACTCTGTTTTGTGAAATAACTTCACATCAGTTGCTTGGATTACAACCTAACTTGGGTCATATTTGCACTGAGGGTACCTTGACGTTATGTTGCCGTTGGAGGTCACATGATAGGGTCAAAGGTCATTTCTGGTCAAACGTTAAAGTTTACCTGCAAGACTCTCTTATGACAGATATCTTTGCAACCGTCCCTCACTTTTCAACCAAACTTGGGTTGTAGATGCACTAAGGGGACCTGCATGTTATGGTGCCGTTGGAGGTCACATGATAAGGTCAAAGGTCATACGTTAAAGTTTACCTGCAAGACTCTCTTATGACAGATAACTTTGCAACCATCACTCACTTTTCTACCAAACTTGGGTTTTAGAAGCACTTGGGGGACGTGCATGTTATGCTGCCATCAGAGGTCACATGGTAAGGTCAAAGGTCATTTCAGGTCAAACATAGTTTACCTGCAAGACTCTCTATGACATAACTTTGTAAACGTCACTTTCCAAACATTAGTAATGTAGATATATGCAAGCATAACTTGGGGGACCTGTTGCATTTCAACAGAGATCACAATATTTCTAGTTATCGCATGTGGGCGAGACACATTATCGCTAATGCCTTGTTTGTTTTATTGCTGATGTATAGCATCTTTATTCCTCATCACATACCAGTAGATTATCACCTAAAATTCTACCAAGCTGTAGATAGTAGGAATATATTTGTTTATTCATGTTCTACATGTAGTTGTCATTTAGGCTATGCTATACTCCTTCACTCCCTCTCTCCCCCTCTCTCTCTCCCTTGTCCTTTCCAGCCCAAGGTGATAGTCGCAGTGCGGATGAGGTTCAAGCAATGAAAGCAGAACTACAGGAGGCAGAACAGGATTTAGTATCATCACAGAGAGATAAACTAGAGCTACAGAAGAAACTAGATCAGAGCAAGGAAGAGGTATGGTCCTACTTAATAGTTTCTCTCCTAATTTGTTGAGACTTAAACATTTTAATATAAAAGTTGTTAGAGAAAACATTTGTAAATGTTATACAGAAACATTTAATTATAAAAAAAGTTGCTATAGGGAGATAGGTAAATATAAAAATTGTAAAAGAAATACATTTTAATATGGCACGAAAAAGAGACATGATAACGAAGCTTTTCGACCTGCACTCATCAGGTTATCACGCAGGTTTATAACAAATTACTTGAAATCAACTATATTATACTCGGTGAACCCGGACGCAACCTAGACGCCGTAATTTCAGAACAATCGCAAAGCTTGGACGAACTCCTTTTTTCTGCACAGAAGAGGTTCATACGATTGAATGTAAGCAGCTTCCAGAAAGCGTAAATGCGCTGAGCTTCTGGCCCGGGACATAAATGAGAATTAATCGTCGGCATAGCTTTGTGCGCAGGCTGGATTGTTCAGCAAGTGGAGACCAATCGCTGAATCGCATTTGGCTATCTTTGGTCTGTTAGCGTGCATTTCAGATTTGCAGGCACGGACGGGCTGCGTGCGCTGATTGGTTGTACGGTTCCGAATAGTCGAGGGGATGTGTTGTTTAATGCGATCAGCCAACCGCTGAGAAGTACGGCCCACGTACCTGGCATCGCACCGGCACTGAAATTGGTAAATAACATTACTCAAGTGGGGGGTGGGTAGTACATCCTTGCTAGTTGACGGTAGCATCCTGTGTGCAGAAAACACAATGCGTGTCGAAACCGCATAATAGCAATGTGACACTGCGTGTTTGATCTGACTGGCGTATTTGTCAGATACCTTACCCCTCCAGGGTAGTTTGAGATACACGGGGCATTTGGCAGGTCCAAATCTGGTGTCAGATTTGGATTGTGCCTCCAGCGTCCGTGTTATGGTGCGAGATATAACATGCTCAGGGTAACCATTGTCAAGGAGAATAGTTTTGATTTTCGCGATTTCGGGAGCTAATTTGCACGCAGAGCAAATCCTAAGGGCGATCCTGATATTCATATATGCAAATCCTGATATTCATATATGCAAACCCGATAAGGGCACCGGTGTTGTCATTCAGAATAAAAGTGACTATGTTAACAAAATGTCTGACATTCTTCATGATGATTCAAAGTTTTGTCGCATAGGTGCTGTCCCAGAACATGATCGCACAGCCACTTTGGAAACCAAGCTCCAACGACATTTATTAGATTTATGTAAACGCGGCGATTTGTCTAAGCCAGTTTATGATAGAATTCGACCACATGGCTTGCTAAGACCCCGCATGTACGGCCTCCCCAAAACCCACAAAACAAACGTTCCGCTTCGTCCTATTTTATCGATGGTTTGGTCAGCGCAGCATGAACTGGCAAAATGGCTAAGCAAGCAACTTCAGCCAGTCTTAGATTGTTTGTCTGTTCATACTGTTAGAGATTCGTTTACGTTTGCTAAACTCGTCCGCGATCTGCCCCTTGATAATAGTAATTGTGTTATGTGTTCATTCGATATCTCTAGCCTATTTACCAACGTGCCACTGAAAGAAGCTATTGACATCTGTGCTTCTTATCTCTATCATGGCGACTTAGACTCACCACCTGTTCCTGAGCCCGTATTCATTGATCTCATGAACTTGGCCACTCGCGCGGTTGAGTTTAGTTTCAATGATACGATGTATTCACAGATAGATGGTGTGGCTATGGGATCCCCATTAGGCCCCGCGCTTGCTAACATTTTTGTTGGCTTTCATGAAATGCGCCTGCTACAGAACGCCACCGATCTTAATATAGTCCCACATGTGTATTGTCGGTATGTTGATGATACGTTTGCAATTTTTGATAACCGCGCAGCGTGTGAGGTTTTCCTCGACGTTCTCGTGAAGAGAAGTGATCGGAAATTCATCACTTCCGTCTACCGCAAGCCCACATTCACCGGGCAATACACGAGATGGGACTCGTACAGTGCAACTTCATACAAGATTGGGCTCATTAGAAACTTAGTGTGCCGCGCCCTTAGGATTTGCTCTGCGTGCAAATTAGCTCCCGAAATCGCGAAAATCAAAACTATTCTCCTTGACAATGGTTACCCTGAGCATGTTATATCTCGCACCATAACACGGACGCTGGAGGCACAATCCAAATCTGACACCAGATTTGGACCTGTCAAATGCCCCGTGTATCTCAAACTACCCTGGAGGGGTAAGGTATCTGACAAATACGCCAGTCAGATCAAACACGCAGTGTCACGTTGCTATAAGCCAGTTCGGGGTTAGCGCATGGTACAAATGACCCCAAATATCCACAGATATTTTAGACATGGAGGGTCCCTTTATGTGCACTTCAGAAAAATAACTCTGGGAGTGATAGAGGTGCCTCATGAATAGATTTTGTTTCCCCCTTTAAAAAGAATACTTCCACCTGGATATCATGGAATGCACCATTAGTGCATAATTGAATAATGATTACATGACATTCATGAGCACATATCGAATATTAGTGTCAGTGGGTTTTAGAATTTTGTACAGATGACCTTTATCTGCTCATGCTCAGATTGCATCCCCGAAGTGGCTTATTACGCGGTTTCGACACGCATTGTGTTTTCTACACACAGGACGCTACCGTCAACTAGCAAGGATGTGCTACCCACCCCCCACTTGAGTAATGTTATTTACCAATTTCAGTGCCGGTGCGATGCCAGGTACGTGGGCCGTACTTCTCAGCGGTTGGCTGATCGCATTAAACAACACATCCCCTCGACTATTCGGAACCGTACAACCAATCAGCGCACGCAGCCCGTCCGTGCCTGCAAATCTGAAATGCACTCTAACAGACCAAAGATAGCCAAATGCGATTCAGCGATTGTCTCCACTTGCTGAACAATCCAGCCTGCGCACAAAGCTATGCCGACGATCAATTCTCAATTATGTCCCGGGCCAGAAGCTCAGCGCATTTACGCTTTCTGGAAGCTGCTTACATTCAATCGTATGAACCTCTTCTGTGCAGACAAAAGGAGTTCGTCCAAGCTTTGCGAATGTTCTGAAATTACGGCGTCTAGGTTGCGTCCGGGTTCACCGAGTATAATATAGTTGATTTCAAGTAATTTGTTATATACCTGCGTGATAACCTGATGAGTGCAGGTCGAAAAGCTTCGTTATCATGTCTCTTTTTCGTACCATATTGAAATTTTGCAGTACCAAGAAATTATTTGTGTAAATACATTTTACATACAACAGTCTTTTTAGAAATTCATATGAAATAAAAGTTTGTATAAGAAGATATATATATATATATATATATATATATTTATTCATGGATGTTGTTAGTACAGATAACTGGTTTGTTCCCCTTTTAGAATACAGGTATCAGATTTATTAAATAATTGATTGGGATAAGAGTTTGCTGAGTTCTATCAGTCCCATATGACTTCCACATTTCATTTGAACACTTGCTTGTGTCATCATGTCAAAGGTCATATTGTCTTTCCTTTATGACATGATTTTTATAATATGATGGAAAACTAGACTTATGAATCTGCCAGCAATGATTTCTTTTAGCTATTTAGGTATTCGATAAATAATTACAAGATATTTTGATTAATTGATAACTCTATATCCTCGCCTTGATTTTTGGCTAGGTTGCTTTCCTGCAAGAGACTGTACATAGAGAGTGTGAGGAGCGTTTAGAATTAACAGAAGCTCTAAGCAAAGCCAGAGAACAGCTTCTAGTTCATCAACGAGGCACGTCCATCGCCAACAGCGGCAGCAGTTCTGGACGGTCACACTCTCAGCTGAGTCTAGGGGGTAGCTCATCATCGCCACTCCAGCCCGCAAGTCCCAAGGGGAATCCCCCAAGTGGGTTTACAAGTAGCTTGAGGAGGGGTAGCGGTGGAGGGGGGCAGTCAGGGGGGCAGATGGGGAGTAAGGGTGCAAGGCAAGCAGGGTCAGGGGGTGGAGGAAGTTTGAATGATAGTAGGAATAGAATAGCAACCGTTCTAGGAAAGAAAGAACTGAAGATTCAGATAAATCCATGACAGATGTAGAGGGATGCAGATTTACCAAGGGGCACTGTGGGAGTAAGACAAAGATGGACAGGTGATGGAGGAAATTAGAATGATAGTAGGATTAGAATTGCCACATTTCTAGGGAAGGAAGAACTGAAGATTCAGATCAGTCCATGACTCTGAAGGATGGAGAGGGATGCAGATCTACCAGGGGGGCACTCTTGGAGTAAGGCAGAGAGGGCAAGGTGATGAGTGAAGTTTGAATAGAATAGCGACAGTTTGAGGAAAGAAAGAAGTGAAAATTCAGATCAATCCAGAACAGTGAGTGGTAGCAGGGGAGGGGTGCAGACTGGTCTATCAGAAGGGCACTCTGTGTGAAAGACAAAGATGTTCTGACAGTGTTGGAAATTTGAATGATAGTAGGATTAGAATTGCAACGTTTCCAGGGAAGGAAGAACTGAAGATTCAGTGACAGTCATGATCATGAAGAGATGATGAGGAGTTGGAGCTAGGTGGCTTGAATTTCTTTTTTTGGTGCTAAAAATATCCTTGTATGTAAGCATGCAGGGGGTCTTTGGTCATAACTTCTATCTGAAGGAATAAGTAAATGAGGATTGTTGCTTTACCAAAGGCCACTGGCCCATTGACTTGATCTCCAACCCAGCATACAATGTTGTAAGATAATTCCTGTATCCACTAAGCCAGCTTAGAGAAGGATGTTGCTGTATATAGAGCAAAATGGGGATTTAGTGTCCTCAAAGATATGTTAGAAGAAGAAGAAAAAATAACTGAAGGACTAGAATTATATAATTGGTTACTAATTAGTAAGATAGGATTTTAATGAATTGATTGTAATTATTTATTCACATGTTTATTGTGTTTGAAAGCTTTGGCCATAGTGAACTAAGCATTGAAGTGGGAACAATTTTCCTTCGTAATGATGGGTGAAAAAGTTAAACTGATATTCCACACTGGCATATATATATGACCAGTTTTTCAAGATCAGCAATGCTATTTGCAGAATCTCATTATAACCACTCCTCAAAACATTTAATTGCTCAGAAGACAGGTATAACGAACGTATCTTTACAGCCTTCGAGCAGCTGGGCTAAAGCAAGGTTTATAATGATAGTACTTTGTAGGGCCTTGAGCATCCCCTGTTATGGATGTGTGCACGGTATGAATGTGGCTATTATTATTATTATTATTATTATAAAACTGTGCTTGTTATATAAAGCAGGCTTACTGTGTTTATTTTTTGGACCGAGTGAATTGCCTCAACCAAGCTGATATCAGGAGCAGTGTTTTATATTCCTTCTCATAAACCACCGTTACAAATTGAGGGATTGCATGATACCAAAAATATAAGTGCTTCACAATAATTTAACCAAATATGTGAATTGATTTGAAAATTATGTTGAAGAGTTGATATCAATTTACTGTAAAATATGTGGTGCCATTTTTGCTTCACTCTTCACTGATGCAAAAATGAATGATAAACTGAGAATCCGTCCAATATATGAATCACCCACCAAATATGTGTGGAATTAATTTAAACTCTATTGAATATATATTTATTATTTTGTACACCAGATTAAGAATGAATCTATTTCAAGTGGTTAGTCTGCTCTGAAAAGATGAACAAGTGTAGTATGATCAACAAGCTGTGATTTTTTGTAATATTTGTTGTAATTTTTATTTTTGGGGGGCAGGATGATGATAATGATGATGAAACATGGAATTTTATATGGCTAATGCTGTGATTGTAAATGAGACTTTATATACATGTATAATATGTATAGAAAATTGTGTATGTGTAAATGGTGTATACATGTATTTCAATTGTATTCTTTTGTCATCAAGTCAATACAACAAATAAATAAACCAAATGAACAATATAGATTCATACATTACATTTCTTGGTCGTTTTTCAGTAATTACTATATCGCCAAATACATTATTAGTCTAAAGGTTGTTCTGCACTGTTAGTAAAAGTAAAGGGTTGATTTTTTAAATATTTTCTCATTTTTATACACCTTGAAGGAACCCATAAAATGATAAAAGGCCTGTAGTTTTAAAGTGATTTGGTAACTTTGTAGAGGCTTGATAAAATCTGAGCTGCGTGGCCTTACATGCTATCAGTCTATGTAATGTGTAAAAATGAAGCCCAGGGGGGGGGGGGGGGAAGCATTTCAAAATCATCATATCCTTCACAAAAGTAAACATATGCAAATGCCAGACTCATTTTCCCCCATTAACTCAGTGTTAGACTAAAGTGTATGGCCTTACGCTTTCGTAAATGGGAGTATTCAGTCAAAGATATCTTAATAATAGCATTATATATTTGAAAACCTTTCTATCTATGCCTGGCTATTTATTTATCCTTCTGATTTCTGAACATAATTATACAAGACAGATATCAAAATTCAACAATTTATTAAATCAAGACTCCACAAAGTTACCGAATCCCTTTAAGAAATCATGTGTAGTCTAATTGGTTTGCGACTGACACATCTCCCTGCCAGACCTTCTCATTAGGTATCTCTCCATTAATTTCATTATCTCTCTATTTATTATCCTTCCTCTCTTCATCTCTTTTGAACCTTCTTTTTCTCATTCTCTCTCCATTAATTATATTCTCTCTTTATTTATCATCCTTCCTCTCTTCATCTCTTTTGAACCTTCTTTCTCATTCTCTCTCCATTAATTCTATTCTCTATTTATCATCCTTCCTCTCTTCATCTCTTTTGAACCTTCTTTCTCATTCTCTCTCCATTAATTCTATTATCTTGCTATTTATCATCCTTCCTCTCTTCATCTCTTTTGAACCTTCTTTCTCAATCTCTCCATTAATTCTATTCTCTATTTATCATCCTTCCTCTCTTCATCTCTTTTGAACCTTCTTTCTCAATCTCTCCATTAATTCTATTCTCTATTTATCATCCTTCCTCTCTTCATCTCTTTTGAACCTTCTTTCTCATTCTCTCTCCATTAATTCTATTATCTCTTTATTTATCATCCTTCCTCTCTTCATCTCTTTTGAACCTTCTTTCTCATTCTCTCTCCATTAATTCTATTCTCTATTTATCATCCTTCCTTTCTTCATCTCTTTTGAACCTTCTTTCTCTCTCCATTAATTCTATTATCTTGCTATTTATCATCCTTCCTCTCTTCATCTCTTTTGAACCTTCTTTCTCAATCTCTCTCCATTAATTCTATTCTCTATTTATCATCCTTCCTCTCATCTCTTTTGAACCTGCTTTCTCATTCTCTCCCTTATTCTTTCTTTCAATCCATCTCTCACCATTTTCTGAATCTCTCTCGTCGGCTCTGTTGGATCTTCTTTATCTTTTCTTCAGAACTCAAACCCTTCCTTGCTCTCCATTTACCATCACTCCATCTCTCTCTCCAGCTTTTTAACCTTTCAGTCTCTTTCTTCTTTCTTATTCCTTATGCACAAGATGTACTTACACCGACCAATACATTGCCTATATCTCACAACCGTACCTACATAAAAAGGGTAGGCAATAACACTATGAACACGATGACAAAGAGAGCGGACAAAATATACAGCTCATTGTACCCTCCACAATTGCTCTGGTAGACAAAAGAACATCCCTTCATTGCTGTTAAGTAAAATAAGTAGAACAATTGAATATGCATGTGACACCTGTTCTACATATTTTTACATAATAGCAATGAAGGGATGTTCTTTTGTCTACCAGAGCAATTGTGGAAGGTACAATGAGGAGATGTATATTTTGTCCGCTTCTTTGTTCACCATGTTCATAGTGTAAGCCAGTTCATAATTACAATTTGTGCAGATGAAGGTAATTTGTACACAGTACAATTGACATTTATATGCTTTCACAGTGTGTGCACCAGTAATATGTGACCCTCCACCACAAAATGACCAATAAGTCGGAAATTTGGCTTTTTAAAATTTCAAGAGTCTAAAAACTTAGATTCTAAGCTTTAAAATGATATATAACTTGTCTTGTATGGACTAAGCAAACCCTTGTAATTTACAATGAGAATGTCAACGTGTCAGACAGGCTAATGACCAAAACAATGAAAAAAACGGGCTCTAAAGGAAGAGTGACCATGTAAGAGTGCCTTATCCGTGTCCTATTGTTTGTCGCACAAAATGTCAAGTCAAAACTCCGTAGCAAACACTGTGAAGTACTAATTGGATTGGGTGAAAACTTTACATACCTTTCGCAGAGATATATTTCTTTGTTTCTTTAGATTTTGAATATCAGACCGTGCATATTTTTAAGCTATACCAGAAAAGTGATGTGAAGTACAATCCCAGCAAGTTGACACACAAAGTTTGAATGTCCAGGAAAACATGATCATTTTGAATGAGAGTAAAAACATTTCAATATAATATTTTACCCTGAAATTTTGTCAGATGGTAGATTAATAAATATGTTTTCAGCAAATACAGAAAACTTAAAAATAAAAATTTCTACCCCAAACCACCTTTTTCACCTTTTCACCCGTTTACTAAAAAAACTCCCATTGCGACTTATTGGTCGTTTTGTGGTGGTTGGTCACATGATGATTTTACATGTTAAACAAGTTGTACATCCACAGAAACAGATGCACGCATACATACAGATTGGGGTCATTTCACTAATTATGAACTGGCTTATTGCCATCTGTCCTTCCATACTTGTGAATTTACTCGTATAGAAAGCTTAAACCCCATGGCTGTAGTAGGGTGATTATAATTTTCCTTTTAATTGAGAAAAGTCAATGTACACTGCATCTGCATACCCTCATTATCAGTCATTCATTCCAATTGAGTAAGCTTTTACCCCCACCCGAAATCAATAAGAGAAATTAGACAAAAGGAAACACATTCTACTTTGACAAATTTACTTGCAAAAACTGCTCTATTATAATGAAAAAAATGAGCACAAACTATTTACATTACAATACATTCATTGTATAAATGATAAATTGATAATCTACCGCTAATGCTAAATGATGTTTAGAATTTTAGTATGCTACAGAATCTATAAACCCAACTGAGACAGACAAAAGATATGTATATACATGGTGTCTTTTACTTATGTATAATTAACACCGCTGTTTGCCAGAAAGTAAATATTTCAGCATTCTTTCATGTAGGGAGCACTTTGAAATAAATGGTTACATATTGGATGAAGTTGCTATCAGAGAAAAACATAATTCAAAGCGAGTGATAATATAGCGCCTTTCCAATTAAGTAACTGATCAAAGCGCGTTAATTACAGTGTATTATTACCCTGGTCATTGCATTCCATTGCGATTCTGCACTCAGAGTGCATTCTCAACTCCACTTGGGAGCATTCCAGCTTGGGGAGCATTCCAGCTTGGCAACCATTTACAGGCGCACATATGCTATCTCAGCCATAACAGTGAATGATTTTGGAGGAAACTTTTTTTTTTCTTTTCTGAGATGACATAATCCACAAAAATATAAAATGATGGCCCGTCAAACATCCAGAAGATATAAACAGAATCATTTAAAGGTTCCATTACGAGTTCAAGTTTTACACCAGCTCAATGTTAATGGTTACATGGGAGGATTCAACAAAAAACAGTAAAATTCCCTCATACTTTGGATATCATATTCTCAGGGACATGTATATTCTTAAACATTACGTCTCATACTAACCACAAGTCAGTGATGAGACCCTTTTTATGAACTTTAAAAATAGTCCATTCATGAGATAAAAGAAAGATAAGGAAGGAATTCTGACTATAACACCATGGGTACTGCATTGTTGAATACATAGAAAAGTGGTTAAAGGCAAGTCAAGACCCTTTCTATCTTTCACCCAGGATACATTCTACCTACTTACCAGCCATTCTCTCACATTAATACTGTCGGACATATTGAACATTTGTTTTTGCATACATGGACACTGAGTTAAAGATAAATTTGAGTTCTGGGGAGCGTTTCATCAAGCGTTTTGTCAGTGATTTTTACTGACAAATTTGCTCTCAGCAAATCAGAGACAAGGATTTCAGTAGCTTATAACAGTTGTCGGTAAAAATTACCAACAAAACACTAGATGAAACGCTCCCCTGGTCATGCGATTAAATTGTGAGTGAAACTGCCTCAAAGCAATTAGGAATGGTTGGTCATTTCTACATAATAGGTGTATAAATACTATGACAATTTTGGATCATCAAAATGATAAGAAATTGACCCAATCTTGCTGTGAAGCACATGGACTGCACACATAAACGGGTATATAGGACTGCACAAACGTTTTTTTCTTCATCATATTTTGAATGTGAGGGCATTTGAAGAGCAATCCTTTTCAGGGGACCTTTCTTCCATGATAATCTTCCAAACGGATATACAAAGAATGAGAAAGCTCACAAGTTACTTTTCACCATTCCCAGAATTCAAATTTCTCTTATAATACTTCTTTTACTCACTTCCTGATCTAAGCAGACAATGTAACAAGTACTACACATGTATTTCATTGTTCCATACCTTATAATGCATATTCGATACCCATTCAAAACTATCTACCGGTACATGTATTCTTCAACATGACCCTAGATCTTCCTGAAGGCTGCTTCTAAGCTTTGTTCAAAGTGCTTCCCTGAGGTGTCCAGAATGAGAGCATGGCTTTGGTCACTCATAGGCCCTTGCCTATGTGGGACTGTGCCCAACATTCACTGTTGCAGCAGTCAAAAGCAGACAACAAAATTGCTCTAAACAAGATTTAATTTTCTAAAATTTGCTAGATTACCTGATTCAGGGACTCTTCAACTCTTACTTTGCCACAAATGTAGGGATTCAGACTTGCAAGTGAAATTCTAAATAAATATTTTCCTCTCCTGTATGAATGATCTAGCCTGGAAAAGGGCCTGCTGATACACACAAAAGCTATTGAAGCCTATTCACCCGTAAAAGCTAGTCTGGAGTACAAGGTTATCTTCAGATAAGCTTGTACATGTATAAGTGGGCTTTGGTAGTACAGTACAGCCAGAGACTTTGGTGACATTAAACTTTCATGAATTAATAATCATGTCGGTATTTGAACTGAAAACTTTGCAAATTGCAATAACTCCATGTTGCTGATTTAATCATCCTGCGGCATGAAACTTTCGCAAATATTACCCACTCATTCACAACAAAGCTAACGGTTTCACACTACCAGAATATTTCCTCTCAGCTTGGTGGATGGATGAATTTCATTGCTGTCAATTCAGCCCCTACATTCCAAAATACAGAATGTGCCAGCCCTAGACTAATAATACAGTGGAAAATCGCTATAAAGAGCTCAGATATAATGAATTTTTTTTATATAACAAGGTAATTTTCATGGTCCCAAGGTCCTCGTTACAGTGAATTTCCACTGTACAAAAACTACATTAGGCTAGGTAATTGGCAGATCACAGGTATTCATATTGGCTTATGTATACCCAAGACTGTAATAGGACTAGCTAGGAATGTTGGGGCCAACAATGATTTGATTTGTCACGGCCACTTTAGCCAGATAAGCAGGTCAGCAGGGACTGCCGCCAACGACTCTCCATCCTAAGAAGATACTATCTCACGTCATTTGGATTCATATATTGACATTTTGTCCATCTGAGCTGATATGAAACAATCTCTATTCATCGTCATCTTCGCTATCGCTAATGCATTTGTTTCTCTTGAAACTCTTTGATGGTGCAGGTTTCCCTTCTTCCTCTTCTTCACTTTCCTCCTCAACTTGCTCCTCCCCTTGCTCCTCCCCTTCCATCTGCTCAGGTTTTTGTTCTTGAGATGACGAGCTTCCTCCAGCCTCTTCTTCTGTCCTGTAAAAATGTATGAACAGAAAATAAACCAAAGAGTTTGTGGGCAGTGAAAAAATACACAGAAGCAGTGACTGGTTTAGCCCTGCAAAGCAATGAGAGAGCTTTGGTACACAAGAGCTTTGGTGGATAGACATAAGTATACACTGTTTTTTAAAGTCACAATGCTGAGCTCTACACCATTAAGAACCATACTGCATAATATTTAACAAGAGGATCAAATTTTAAAAAAATAATACAAGTGCCAAAAATACATAATGGCTTGGGGCAATTTTGCTGACGAAGCTATTGAAGCGGCCTCTGCAGACCTTAAAGGAACCCTTTTAAGAACATGTCATCTGGTGAGAGCCGGAATGGTGTTAAGTCTGTGTAAAAGGCTATGAAGAAATAACCTGCTTGGCTCTCGGCAGATGTACTTCCTTACAGACACCCTATTTTGTTAAAATTATGAAAAGAGCACCCAGAGAAAGTAATATTTGACGACTGTACAAGCCATTCATAAAAAAAATTAGCCCAGTACATGTATGTCAAACTTGCTTGACAATTTAAGTCAGCAGACAAATATTATGTTTAAAATTTTACACAGTTCAGTGTAGCAAACTGCTATGCTACACAGCTGTTCATTTGTGTAGCAATCATACCTAAAATGCGTAGCTAATGGCTATGCTATACCCAATAAATTATTCCCTACACAAAATGATAGAACTTACATGTACTCCCAAAGTATACTCTTCAATTATACAATGCACAAATTTGATACAATAGGATTTGCTACTTTTTGAGTACGGTAGTTACACTATGAACACGGTGACAAAGAGAGCGGACAATTTATGCAGCTCCTCATTGTACCCTCCACAATAGCTCTAGTAGACAAAAGGACATCCCTTCACTGCTATTATGTGACACCTGTTCTACATATTTTTATAGGATAGCAATGAATGGATGTTTTTTTGTTAACCAGTGCAATTGTGAAGGGTACAATGAGGAGCAGCATAAATTGTCCGCTTCTTTGTTCGTCATGTTCATAGTGTTATCAATCATAAGTGTCCAAATGTACAGACCTTTCTACATCTTTGCTGCTGCAGGGTCCATCTTCTGGGTCTTCATTCTCTTTCCCTGATGACGATGGTGATGTTATTGTGAAGAACTTACTGATTGACTTTTGCCATTCTGGTGTGGGCTGTGGATTTACAGGATTCCCACCGCTGTATTTGTCCCTCTTTCCTCCTGGTTTCAATTAAACACAAAAACAGAACATCGATCTAGTCCAGGCTGATCTAGGCCACCAGGTTTTGGGGCAATTGTCATTAATGAACTTTCAAGAGTGAATACTGGACTTACAATGCTTGTTTTTTCCTATCTTCCATGGATATAAACTTCACAAAAATATGTTTTTTGATAGTTTTTATGTTTGTATGAAAAAAGTAGACACTCTTGGCTTGGTTTAAACAAATTGTTAAGACTCATATTCATGGGTAATTTTATCGCCAACAGCATGGACAGGGTTTGAACATTCAATCCTTTTTTATTGGTGAACAGCTGAAACAGCTGAAACAGCTGACAGGTTTTGGTTCAACTGCAGTGACACTTAATACATGCCTCTGTATATTCAATACTGCCTAAATGCACTTTGATTTTGATGTTGTTTTTGTAATTGTTTTGACTAGTGCAGCAGTGATTGTTCACCATAGCTCCACTTATACATATGTACAAACTTATCTGAAGATAAGCTTGTACTCCACAATAATTTCTACGGGTGAATAGGCTTCAATAGCTTTTGTTTGTGTTAGCAGGCTCTGATCCATTCTAGATCATTCATACATGATAGGAAAATAATTATTTAAAATTTCACTTTCAACTCTGAAACCTCAAATTTGTTACACAACGTTACACACAGCAAGAGTTGAACTTGAAGAGTCCCTGAATCAGGTAATGTAGCAAATTTAAGAAAATTAAATCTGACTAAGTTCAATTTTGTTGTCTATTTTGTGGAACAAATTGCCAGAACAACTCAAAATCATAGGAACCTATGATACCTTCATCAGTACATTGAAAACATATTTTTTTTACCACTTATCAGTAGTCAGAAACATGAGCCCAGTGCATTTTTCCTTTTCTTGTACAAACTTCTCGTTTTCTATTCTTAAAGTGCAATTCTTAAAGGCAATTTTGCCTATGTGTTATGCACTATATAAAAATGTTTAATTATTATTATTATTTTTGAATACTGCAACAGTGAATGTTTGACACAGACGGTCCCACAGAGGCAAGGGTATTAGGCAAGGGCTTATGGCTATGAATGCCATAGCTCTACATATGAGCAGGATCAGGTAGATATTAGGATTCATATCACTCATTGTTCCTGGTCCTGGATGTAACACTGCCTTAACCTTACCTGATGAGGGAGACATCACAGCTGCACCACGCGTGGGAGCTAGAGCCTTCCTTGGAGCTTTCGCTGCAACGGCTGTTAGGAGAAATGAAAATTAAGGCCGAGTCATATTGGTTTGTAAACTGGTCCTCGATCAAGGCTATCGATCCCCGTTGCTGTTTTGGCGAAACCGGTGCATCGAAGAAATTTATGTAAATGATATAAGTCTAGACCTCTACTAGACTAGATCTAATAATTTTAGTTACAAAGAAAAGAAATCTAAGTTAGCGAACGCAAATTTTGCGTGTTGATATTGGGATGCAAATTTAACATTTAGTTTTTCTTACCTTGCACATGTAGTTCGTATATGGCTATATCGTGGTTGAGGAAACCACTCGTTCGTTAGCACGCAAAAATAAAGTGCAGAGTCTATTGTTTTGTAATTTTTGTATTGTAATAAGGGGTTGCTTCTTTTACAAGTTATTAACTTTTTTATCAATCCTGGCATATGTTTTATCATTGTATTTATTTTTTAAACAAAATGTGATTTTATTTTTCCTAATAAATGTGAATTGAATTGAATGAGAAAACTAGTGCGTGTAACGCAATGAAGCGCTTCTGTGCGGATAGTCCGACCAGTCTGACAAGGACACATCGACTTTCATTGCAACACCCCTCAATGTCACTAAAAACAATGTACAAAATTGATTTAAAATGTATGTTAAACTTCCAATTTCAAGTCCACAGGGTATAAAATTTCAACTTTTGACTGCCAAAACCTGTACATCGCGGTACCGCTTCGCGACAGCGCTGTGTATAGTTACGAAAGGGTGTGACCTTTCGAAAAGTGCAGTGCGATTACATTCTGCATGTATGTAGTTTGTAAGCCATGACAGCGCTGTGTATAATATAGACTATAGTTACTGTGCGGAGTGAATGGTGGTTTTCCTCAGCCACGATAATCAGTTTTTTGTTGATATCCTTCTCCACACACAGTAATATAGGTATGTGCAAATGCAACGGTAGCACGAGCGCCGAGTACGGCGAGAGGGCTTGTTCACATTCTGTTCGCAAGTGACATCGCCTCTGCATACATCCCAATTGAAAATCAGCTCTCTCGAGCGTGCACACATCGGCGCAACTTTCTCGATGCCGTATTTGAGCAGCCCAGACTCTGCACTTTCGATACATGTAAGTTTCAATGTGGACATCCACCATCCAGAAATTGATATCATCGCTTGAAATTTTAGAAAAGTTTTGGCCGTTTTCATCATCGAATTTCATCAGTAAAATGAGTAAAATATTTATTAAAACAGTGAACATAACTTTTGTTAATTATCAAAGTATGAAATGATTCATTTTGACTAGATTCTAGACATGCGCCAGCTTTCAAATAGGTCACGCAGGAAACTCTTGCACAGCGGGTCTGTCAGAAGCCAGGCCGCCGGGTGCGCCGGGCCAAGAGCTGGCACTCGGTCGATGATACCCCGCCAGTGGTCTGGCTTCTGACAGACCGCTGGACGTGGTGGGCGCGGCAGAGATGGCGCATCTGACACTGGTCAAATGTTTTTGTCGTGAATTATGATTTATGAATCAAACATATCCGCATTTCTATGAATTTGACTGTCATTATACTTTCTTTTCAAATATGATTATGTAATTCTTGGGGGAAAAATAAATTTCAACTTTCTCTTCAATCTGAATTCAATTGATTAAAAATCAAATTGATGAATATTTTTATTAATTAATCTAATTTAAAATTAAAAAAAAAAAATGTTTTTATTATTTTCAGCTTTTATTTTGTGTTCGTTAAATCATTATAAATTAAAAGGCACCCTGAATCATATTACAATTCCTGCCTTTCTTTTTTTAACAGGAATTGCTTAGTTTAGTCCATTTCTCAATTTCATGAATTTTTATTCTTCAAATTGTTTGCTTTGATTTTTTTTACGTCGTTATGGTTTCCATTTGAAATGACTTCTCGACGGGTTTATTTTATTGGGAGGGGCTGGGGTGTACATGTACAATGTATGTCTGAACTGGTGACTGTAAATTGTATGTAGTGAAAGTTTAAAAATAAACCACACATGTAGATCTAGGCCTACACACATTTATTGATTTTTATTAATTATTTTTTTCACATTTTTTATGTACAATAATCAAAGAACTTCCAGCTACCAACATGAAGAAGAAGCGGGTAGGAAAGGGGTAGGAAAGTAGTAGGAACTTGTACCTTGATTCTTTTATGTTATTCTGCATAAACTGGTAAGACTAAATTGATCTCTTTTCTTTTTTTGTTTTGTTGATGTGATCTCTTTGAGAGGTTTGTTCATTAGCTACAGTACTTACAATTCATTCAAACTCTATTTTAATGTGTTTTTTTATAGGCCTACATAATATTCTTCGTTTTCTACAATTGTAACAAATATTTTCCATATTTCGCATAATTTATTAAAGTTAATTAGCATAAATCAATATAATTACTGTTAAGAAAGTAACTAATTATTAGCTGCTCCAGGCTCAATTTCAGCTTTCCATTGATACCTAGATCACTTCAAAAGTCTCAGAAATAGAGAAGTTATGCGTGTGTTAGTGTGACATGAAATTCCCTCCATCATCAGTAGGCGATATTGGTCACACATTTTTCATGCCCTCTGTCACTTTTACATTAAGACAGTCACAGTGGCCGGAAATATGGTTGAAATGACAGGACTTAAATTATCACAACTTTTTTAGTTACTTGACCAATTTGAAAGTTGTTAGTGTCATTGGAAAGGTCTCTTAAAGAGCTTTCCTATGATACTATTTGTATCAGGATGGTAGACAGCTGAAAACCGTCTGTTTCGGAGGAGTCTTTAACATTTTCTTATTTTTACCTTCTCCTCCTACACAGACGGCTACCCAACCTTCGCGGTAGATAAGGGGATCTTACAATACATGGCCTATGAGGAAATCCCCCCCAAAAGGGGGATCTGATTTTCCATCCCTATAAGCCATCCCCTTTCTCTAAAATTTCACATAGATGGTGCTAGGGTTCTCATATTTCAATACATCATAAAAAAACCCGAAAAATATACAGATAATTAACAAAATTTCGGACTTACTCTGGTTTGAACTCCCTTCGCACTGACTGACTGAGTATTCGCTGCGTTTTACTACACAATCTCTATACGCTTCCGACTAGGCCTACTTCCGGGTCATGTGATTATAACCAAGAATGGCTGTCAGCGACTCGCTACTGACGTGCAACTTCCATGCTTCAAATGACACTGAATGATCAGATTCGTGTACCAGACGAGGAATTTGGGGTAAGAAATTTATTCAAGCATATTATATTACCGTTGTTCTCATTCTGAGTTGTTTATTTTAATAAAATAATGTATTTATTGGAAAATGAAAATTCGTCCTTAGTCCCTGGTACAGAGTGAGAGACCGAGTTCAGTCTATGTAAGGAGGTGTAGTGAAGCAAGACGTAGTCCAGTGGAACACCCGACGAACAGAGACTGAAGCTTTCGGTCTATCAAGATGGATGCAGTTCAATTTTTTTTGTCACATAGCTAAGTAATATGCATCCCATGTCTGCATGTACGGCTCCGTCATGTCCGTGTGCTACGCAAGTAGTAGTCAGTAGTACTTGATCTTTGTAGTCTGTAGTAAAAACTAGTAGTAAGCCAAACGCACAGCTCACGCAACTCGTACAGCTAAGCAGGCGGGAAGCTAGCAGCATAGTAGCAGGCGCCAGTAAGGGGCGGGCCGGCACGGGCCGGGCCGCCGGGCCGGGCGACTGTATGTCTCAGACCCAGACATCTCTCAGTCTCAGTGAGTCTCACTCTACTCAGTCTCAGGATAAAAAATGGAATATATTCTTACCTTTCCTGGCTGAGTTGTCTGCCTTTGTCCTGACCATGATGAGAGTTGACAAAACAAGTCAAATTTCACAATTATCAAACGAGATAGAACTTAGAAGTGCCAATCTAGACAATGTAGCAGTACCCGCGCCGCGTAGCCACTCACGTATTGAAATTTTCCCGCGTTTTGGGTCAAAGGTCAGTCAGAATCGCCCGCGTGCACGATGATCGTCCCACAGATGTTTTCTATGAATCGGCCAAGCAAAAAACTCGCCTTGGAATTTTAGAACAGTTTGCCTGGGGGATAAAAAAAAAAGAAACAAGAAAAAAGGGTAGGTTATAAAAATGCAGAAGCGAGGTTTTCCTCTTCTCAATCGATACCTCAGCGACATCACCTTCTTTTTCTCTCTTCCCCTCTCTCAAAAAACCCTTCGGCAGTATTCTCCATTCACAGGCTTTTAATAATGCTTTCTTTGATATCTCCTTTTCCCTTAATCTTTTTTTAATTTCTCTTTCTTCACTCCCTTTTCAGACACTCATTTTTCTCCTCACTTGTGTACCACCGGGGGTGGGGGGGGGGGGGGGGGGGGACCCGCAGTTTCGGGCCTATATACTCACGCATTTTGTCCTCCCAAAATAAGGCCCAATTAACGGCTCACCTTGATTCGATCAGTAGATTTTATTCGTCAAGTAGAGTAGGTGACTCGAAAGGAATTTTACAGTAGAAATAGAATAGAAATTAAAATAGAATAGACTGGTTCTGTAATATATGCACGTTTCTTCTCTGGGCACGTTGACGAGCCATTGTTGTTGTTGTTGTTGTACTTAGCACCTTTGACACAAAAAGGTCCTGTGTGCCAGTCACTGTAAAAACAGACGTCACATTGGTCGTAAGGTGTGGTCAAAAGATAGTCTTTTATGAACCTACATGTATATTTAAAGCAAGTCTTCAAAACCACAAAAAAGAGATTGAAGTTACTAAAGACTTTCTGATACAATAACAATATTTACAAATTCTGGTAATTATTCACTAGTATTTCCTACTAATTAATGCTACTATCTTTAATAAATGATATTATGTGTGAAAGATTGTGTTTAGTCTCTAAATATGTTTGTAAGTGTCATCTGTTCTGCTGTAAATTTTAATCTATTCAGAAAAGTAGGCCTACTCCTATAACTGTACTTATATTTACACTCGAAGGGGTTGCCCGAAGATCAATGACAAAGTTGTTGTTGTTGTCGAAGGAAAAAGCACTTATGCTGACCTAATACAAATACATGTGTTTAATATAAAAAGTATTTTCCATGTTGAGCGGTAGAGAAGCTCGATTTTAATACATTGATAAACGGTTTTTCTATTCACTCACTTCTACAATCGGGATCAGAGCGAAAACCCTATATGCTTGAGACTGAGTCGAGAAAATCAGCAAGGCAAATGCAAATGCAAATGCTGCTTTATACACTTTATCCTATATTGGGAGCGCAATATTTAGCAGGAGTCATAATTATGAAAGCAATTACATCTTTATTTGTTTTCAAACTTTTTGAACCCTTTAAGCTATTAAAGAACTATATACTGAGGGAGCGAAATTACGAGATCCTGAAAGAAAATAATTATGCGAGGGAGCAAAGCGACCGAGCTTTGGGAAATTTTCGCATTTCAAACCTTCAAAAACTAAATTTCTAGTGCATAGGCCTATACCCTGTGGATTTGGGGGTGCGTGCATGATCCGTAAATTTTATGATTTTTCTTCATTTCCCCCTATTTTTCTTTCTCTCCTTTGCGTTTTTTCGCCCCCTGCAAGTGCTGCCCGGGGTACGTGGCCCTCTGCTTCCCTAGATACACCACTGAGAGAAGAGACCTGTCTATAACACTTGCATTATAGAGCATCCCAAAATGGTTTTAAATGAAAACAAATAATGCACGGAACCCCTTAATTGAGAATAACAATGATATTTTCGCATTGAAATAATGGCATTTCCTTACTTCTAATCATTAAAGAATGTGATGGTATTTCAAGATCAAACATCATGAGTTTGGGTAATTATTAGTTTTAAGTAAATGTATCATAATTCTTATCTTACCGACACCCACTGGGTAACAGGGGTGATCACCCGCGTGATCACCCGGGTGATCTCTCGGGTGACCATGCGTGAAAGGGGTATAAGGTAGATGTTAGCGTATTGTATAGCTAGACATGCAATACACGCGACCACCGCAAATAAAGTACCGATGTCATTTGCCGGTATATATAACGCCACATACGGTTCTCTGGCAGATACGTATCCGCCGGCGGGTATCGTTCCTAACGGCAGATATCGTTCTACCTCGGAACCATAATATGCCGGATTTGTACGAGACACTCTCGTATCGTGTCTAATTGGTGGCACTGGCGAAAATGAACGCCCAGTTGTGCAGGGGATATATATACGGACGGACCCATTATTGTCATTTTTAACTAAGGGTGGATCCAGCTTCCCCCAATTGGGGGGGGGGGGGGGGGGGGGGGGGTACACATTTCCTTTCATTCGATGTGTAACTAAGATAATTATGTCAGATTTGGTTTTGGCTGGCACGTAGGGGCACGTGCATTCCTGGATACGCTACCAATAAAAACTAAGATAATCTGGGATACGCCACTCTTAATTCAATCTTTATAATAAGGAATTGCTCGCACACAATCTAATTTTATTAAAGCCTTTTCTGTCTTGACTGTTAATAGAAGAAGGCTAAAAAAATTACATTACATGTCTATAATCCATAATAATTTCCATAAATCATATCAAATGAAATATTCCGATTTAATAGAAAAATAAAGATAGCATTTTATTATTGTTAAAATAACTTTTCTCGACATTCCCGTCGGATATCGCAGTGTTTGCTCATATAGAGTTTAATATCACGGAACATGCTTGGACCCCCCCCCCCCCCTCTATCACATAAACATTAATAGAAATTTCACAGCAAATAACTTTAACAAAAATACAAACATCTAGTCCTAGCCCCCCCCCCCCCCCCCCTCCCAACTCTCTCCCTCTCCCCCTGGTGCAGTTGCAGGTGATTTCTATCTGTTTTGGGACATAAGTTTGTATTTGAAGGGACAATATCAAGATTATGCCCTTTAGTTACAGCTTTACCAAAAGCGATGTCCAGAAAAAGAAGAAAAACAAACAAAGAAAATAAAAAATACAAACATCTTGATTAAGACTATAACCTCTCCCTCTGAGATGGACATGTACCACAATATAACGCGTGCTTTATTTCGGGACTGAGCACTCTTCGTATTTAAACTCTTTGGTACTACGTATATAGGTACTACGTACAGAGAAACGATAGCAAGAACGATATCTGCCGCAGAGAAATAGGTACGGTATCTGCCGGGGTTGGAACACGATCCGCCGGCAGATAGTGTTCTTGGCCGTTTTTAGAACGGTACCTGCCGATCCCCGTATCTGCCGCTACACCGGCATCGAGTCGTACGCCTACGCAGGCCTACGTATTTTATCCATGACGATACAATCGCCATCTCCAAAAGCCATTTTTCCTCCCTTTTTTACACTAGTTCTTATATGAATTAACGTAAGAAATATATATATTGTAACGGCCACAGTTCGCCACGCCGGCTGACACGGCAATCTTGTCAGGATGCCTCCGGGCCTTACCGAGCTCCCCGTCCGTTTGGTCAAAATATATGACCGCTGCTGATGGCTGGAGTTACCGGCAATAAAACCATCACCAACTGTCTACCAGCAATCACCCATCCGTCGATTTCACTTGATCACCGTTCTCGCCTCGGCACAGCAGCAGACAATTGATCATCCTTCGAACAATCAGTCACTCAATTGAAGATCATTCATCAGCATTCATTGTCTTTCGAAGCCCTAACGTTAATTAATCAACTGAATTAAATATGCAAAGGAATTAGTCTGGAACCATAATTTTCAGTTGAAAAGCAAGTTTAATCATTACCTTTAAGCAACACAAGAATACAGGTTACAGAGTGGAAGCCAAGAGCAAATCTCGGTGAGACTCAGGGGGCGGATACAATGTGATGGCTAGTCTTATGCACATAATCCTCCCACACACAATTTGTATCCCAATATTTACCCATATGACAAATCATTGTGAAAACAGTTAGTAAAAACAACTTTACGGCTGATCCTTTGTCTGCGGGCTTAATGATAATATCCGACCTGTTTCGGAGCGAGGAGAGAGCTTGGCGTTCTTCTCGAGGAAGGTTATCATGGGTTCTGCTGGTGGGAGTATCTGTGGAGAGAACTTGGGATGAGACGGCTTGAATGTAAGTTTCAAGGGAAGAAACTCTGTTCTTGGGGGGATCCATGTGCTTTTCGGGTGGAAGGGCTCAGGATCAGAAGGGGGTTCATCTAGAAAAAACTCTTTGAGGCGTATCCTGCGATAGAAAATAGAGAGGTCTTGGCTGAGTTCTATCTGGTCGACTTCCGGTGGAGTGGGTCAAAACGTGAGGCCTTTTGAGAGAAGAGAGGTTTCTGCTTGATAGAGGTGAGAAGACGAGAGGTTAACAACTGAATGAGGTGATACATCATTGTTGTTGGTATGTCGTTTGAATCTGTTGCACTGCTGTCGCTTCTTCGTGAGGTTGCCTATTTTCTTATTCCTACGTTCAGTGAGGTCAGACCTGTGTTTAGAGAGACAGGATTCAATTTCATCATTATATTTAAGCCATTGGGTGTGGGTGGTGCAGGAACGTAGTTTATCGTCCAATTCGTTGATATCAGCTGAAAAGGAGTTAAGTAAGGCTGCACATTGTTCGGAGAGGATGTTAATTAATCGAATGGATGCTGCATGTAAAGTCTGGTTCCAGCGTTTCCGTAGGTCAGGTGTGAGTGTTCCAAGAGCGGGAGTGCATTGGAGTTGGAGGTCTCAACTGCACCCTCCTACATCCATGACACACCAGACTTTCTCAGGAAACTCAATAACATCAAGGACCAGATTCCCGAGACTGCAATCATCGGCACTTTTGACGTTTCATCCCTCTACACTAACATCCATGACGAAGGTATTTCAGCCTCATGTGAAGCATTGGCTAACAGCGGTCACTCGAGTCCCCCAGTATCCGACATCAAATCTCTCATGTCACATGTACTAACAAAAAACAACTTCACTTTCATGGACAAACACTACCTACAGGCATTCGGCACAGCGATGGGCACATGGATGGCCCCTTCCTACGCCTGTCTCTTCATGACCAAGCTGGAGCAACAGCAGCTAGATTCAGCCCCCTGTCGCCCATGGATCTGGTGGCGCTACATCGACGACATATTCTTCATCTGGACCAGGGAGGAAGACAGCCTCCAAACATTCATTGCCCACATCAATTCCTTCCACAGGACCATCAAATTCACTTCTGATTTCTCCCCACAGAAAACCAACTTCCTCGACGTCACAGTCAAGAAGGAGTCTAACCGTCTCACCACCACTCTCTACACCAAACCCACTGATACCCACCAGTACCTCCACTCATCCAGCTGCCACCCCCGTCACTGCAAAACCGGCATCCCCTACAGTCAAGCCCTCAGACTTCGCCGTATCTGCTCTGAGGATTCCGACTTTTCCTTCCATGCCAGGAACTTGAAGAGACATCTCGTAGCCAGGGGCCATAGCGCCAGGACAGCCCAACAAGCCATCAACAAAGTTCTTTCCCTCCCCAGATCTGAAGTTCTCAAACAGAAAACTGACAGCCAGGATACCAATGACAGAATACCTCTCGTGACCACCTTCCACCCTAATCTCCCTCCTCTCCGCAATATCCTTCATGACAACCACCGTATTCTCAACACTTCTGATCGTCTCCTACAGGCTGTTCCCAGTACCCCAATCCTGTCTTACCGACGCCCCCGCAACCTCAAGGATCTCATCGTTCGTGCTGAAGTCCCCCCTCTCTCTCGCCATTCTCAGAGTTGCCAACTGTTCCGGAATATGTATGAGGTGGATTTCAAGGCTTTCATGACAAGTGAATAGCGGAGAGCATGGTTATTGTTGTCATGTTTTCTCTCACAAGCATTCAACCGTTGCGTAATTCACATTTTAATTTTGACCTCATGCATATTCCGGAACGGTTGGCATCTCTGCATTCTTCTCCCATTCAGCACGGCACCTTCAAATGTACAGCCAACAAATGCACCGTATGTGCTATACACATCCATGAGGGTGACACTTTCACCAGCAACTCTACCAACCTCCCTCACCAAACCAAGGGTAATATCACTTGCACCACCACTAATGTTGTATATCTCATCACTTGCAGAGTCTGCAGGACCCAGTACGTAGGGGAAACCAAGACCACACTCAAGAGACGCTTCTATGGGCACAGATCCACTGTCAACACAGCCAAGCTCGACACTCCAGTGGGCCACCATTTTAACCTTCCTAACCATTCCATCACCGATATTTAGGTACCCGTCCGGACACAGTCCGAACCAGCAGGGAGAAGTACTGGATGAGACGTCTTCGCACCATCCAACCTCATGGCCTCAACATCCAGGAGGGAAATGATTAATACATCTTTTTACTCCCCTTCCCTACATTTTCATATTTATTTTATATGTGTATATGTATATATATATATATATATATATATATATATCTAATTTAAAGTAAGATAAAGTTCACTCCGAGAATAAAGACATAGTAGATATCTGTAGGTTTGCTTCCACAAGCGCTTTCGTTTAATTCTTCAGGTGGAATGATTAACCTGTTAGTTACATGCGTTTATATATCGTACAAGTAGAAGTTACAAACATTTTACAAGTCTTTCAAATCTCCGTTGTTAAAGTTAGGAGATCTATTCAATGGACGGATAGTTTGCTGGTAGATGAAAGATATAGAAGAATGAGTTGTGATAGCATGGAGGATATGGGATAATTGGCCTGGTGAGCTGGGGAAGAAGGATTGTGGCATTGTTTGGCACAGTACACAATAGAGTAGAGCGATTACAATAGCTTACACCGGGTATAGACTTGTCTGAGATAAAAGTGTATGTAGACTTCCAAATTAAATAGTCTGACGCATTTCTTAAGTTAATATCAATACAAAAAGATCCTTGGTGTAAAATGCAGTCAATGAACACCATGGTAAGGATTCTACGATTGACTGTCGAGTATATATACACATAATAGTACATGCAAAATTATATAATATAATATACATTGTATACTCCGTGGTAGTTAGAATAAGGAACAGTAATTTATATAGCGTTCAGTGAAGGTTTAAATTTATCAATGAAATGTTCTTCTTTTAGACAACGTTTAGTTTTGTCATCATCATTCATTTTATAAAAAGGTGTAATTAAGAAACTGGGTTCTATGGAACGAGCACACCTTTCTATATGTTCACTCAATTTTAGTTGCCTATATTCTTTCTGCCTTATTTGCTGGCGATGAACCCTTACTCTGTTACGAAGAACATCTCCTGTTTCACCAATATATTGTTCTTTACAACCTTGGCACGTTATACAATAAATCAAGTTTTTTGTTTGACATGTAAATGGAAATTTAATTAAAAACTCTGTGTTGTTTATTCCAATGTTGATTCTATTCGTTACATCCAAATGGGGGCAGGTTTTGCATCTTTTGTCGCCGCATCTTTTTACCCCACCTTTTGTATTGTTGTTTCGGGAAAATCTGGCTCTGGTTAGTATTTGTTTCAGATTAGGGCTTTGTCGTTTGCTTGATATAACTTTTACATTTTCAAATACTGCTTTCAGAGTTTCATCGGTCTTGATGAGAGGCAACGTATCATGAATAATTTGAAACATGTTTGGGTTATTTGGGTTGAATGTGTGGACAAATGGAACTATCTCCTGTTCATTTCTTTCTTTTTTAGACATCAACTCTTGCTTACTGAGTGCATTTGCCTTAGAAATACCGGTTGTAATAATTTCCTTAGGATAATGTCTAATCAAAAGCATATGCTTTAGTTCTTCCAACCGTTTCTTTCTAGTTTCTTCATCGGATACAATTGTACATATTCTCCTAGCTAAATTATACGGGACATTATTCTTACACTGCTTAGGGTGACAAGATTTAAAATGCAAATATTGGTGAGTGTCTGTGACTTTATAGAATATGTCTGTCTTTAACAAATTATCTTCCTTGATTATTTTAATATCTAAGAAATTTATTGAGCTACAATTAACATCCCATTTAAAACCAATTGCTGGGTGTAATTCTCTTAGTAACTTATGTAAATCATTAATATCTCCAAATTCAGTTTTCCAAACAATAAAACAATCATCTAAGTATCTAAACCAATTGTTTTCAAAATACCTTTTAACTTCAACATTATAATGTGTTTCGACGCGCTCATAGAGTTTCTCCTCTAAGTATCCCATGAAGAGAGTAGCATAAGTCGGGGCCATTTTTGTTCCCATTGCAGTTCCACGTTTCTGCACATAATTATTTCCATCAAAATGGAAGGTGTTATTATTCAATATAAAATTGACCGGGTAAAAAGATGCGGCGACAAAAGATGCAAAACCTGCCCCCATTTGGATGTAACGAATAGAATCAACATTGGAATAAACAACACAGAGTTTTTAATTAAATTTCCATTTACATGTCAAACAAAAAACTTGATTTATTGTATAACGTGCCAAGGTTGTAAAGAACAATATATTGGTGAAACAGGAGATGTTCTTCGTAACAGAGTAAGGGTTCATCGCCAGCAAATAAGGCAGAAAGAATATAGGCAACTAAAATTGAGTGAACATATAGAAAGGTGTGCTCGTTCCATAGAACCCAGTTTCTTAATTACACCTTTTTATAAAATGAATGATGATGACAAAACTAAACGTTGTCTAAAAGAAGAACATTTCATTGATAAATTTAAACCTTCACTGAACGCTATATAAATTACTGTTCCTTATTCTAACTACCACGGAGTATACAATGTATATTATATTATATAATTTTGCATGTACTATTATGTGTATATATACTCGACAGTCAATCGTAGAATCCTTACCATGGTGTTCATTGACTGCATTTTACACCAAGGATCTTTTTGTATTGATATTAACTTAAGAAATGCGTCAGACTATTTAATTTGGAAGTCTACATACACTTTTATCTCAGACAAGTCTATACCCGGTGTAAGCTATTGTAATCGCTCTACTCTATTGTGTACTGTGCCAAACAATGCCACAATCCTTCTTCCCCAGCTCACCAGGCCAATTATCCCATATCCTCCATGCTATCACAACTCATTCTTCTATATCTTTCATCTACCAGCAAACTATCCGTCCATTGAATAGATCTCCTAACTTTAACAACGGAGATTTGAAAGACTTGTAAAATGTTTGTAACTTCTACTTGTACGATATATAAACGCATGTAACTAACAGGTTAATCATTCCACCTGAAGAATTAAACGAAAGCGCTTGTGGAAGCAAACCTACAGATATCTACTATGTCTTTATTCTCGGAGTGAACTTTATCTTACTTTAAATTATTTTTTTCTATACGTTCTCCCATCTACATTTCTTTACAACTATATATATCTATATACATATAATACACACACACATACATATACACATACATATGTGTATATATATATCAAAATAAAGGATGACTGAAATGCATTGATTGCCAATTACAGAAATTTTATTCTCCAAATTTTCGGGGTCCTCCCCCTTCGTCAGGGAAAACGTGAAGTGATTTCGACTGATAACAAACAATAATAAAATAAAAGCAAACGCAGTCTAAGCGTATATTGCAAATGCATTATGCGCTAGTGTTGCTGGGGTTAAAATTAGGCATTATGACGTAAAAAACGTCACAATGAAAAAGACGTCATAATTAATATGAAGACGTTTAGACTGCGAAAGCTGTACAGAGACAGAGACAAAGCACTTCGCATAAAGAAGAATGGTCATACCATAACAAAATAATATAAATTATAATCAAGTCTGAAAGCACTGTAAAGAAGGACGCAGAAGCAACAGGATTAACGGAAAAATGTGTAGGGGCTGAGCCACGCGAGGTCCTTGTTAAGGCCGTTCTCAAAGCTCCTAGATTCGACTATGTAGCGCAATATAACAATGGTATTTTATTGATTGAAAACTCAAAGAGCAAGGTTACAATAGCAAATATACATTCTTTACAAAGGAATATTAATCATAGTACAAAATGAATGATAAAACAGTATTAATAGATCACATTATCACATTTGCAATGAATATCTGTAATTGTAGACCACTGTGTGTAGTATTCAGTGTTCATAAAAAATAAAGTTCCGGAGTTGGGTAATAAGGTAATTACTGTTTCGTTGAGAAAATTTCTGAGTAAACATACCACATACTTTAAAACACACGCAAACTTAAAACCTGCACAATGAGTTCATATAATATATACAATGAATTCATATAATATACATGTATATCGCGATTCTTAAATTCATATTTAAAAAAAAAATCCACAATTGAGGAAGGGTCATTCCGAATGATTATGTTTTACAAAGTATCGTCGGTTTAATTCATCTTTTTTCATTAAGGATTGACACGAGAAACGGAATTGGACTAGATTTGTATCAGTGCGACATTTTACTGGAATCAACATGTTTGCGTTTACACTTCTTTACTTCCATCTAGTTTCACCTCTTTCTTCGGGGAGCCAATGTCGGAAATTGTCAGACTTCAAGAGGGATTTGCCGAATTTGAGACATGTATGATTGCGCCTGGTCTCTAAGGTGTCTATGTTTGCTGAAGTGCACTTTCGTATGATTGATAAGATTGACCCAGGATCGACTTCAACACTCTTTTTTGGACTCTTTCGATAGCAGAAGTGTCCGACTTCGTTAGGCTTGGGTGCCAAACCGGCACTCCGTATTCCAGCAAAGGACGTATGTATCCTTTATAGATCAGGACAAGGTCTTTTAATGGGAGTTTGAATGGAATCAGGGACCGAAGGATGTACATCCGTCTATTAGCTTTGTTAATTACACTGTTTACCTGGCCATCCCACTTCATGTCTGACTGGATGAGGATACCTAGGATTTTCATAAGAGATACCTCAACCAACATTTGGTTAGCAAGAGAAACCCACATTGGAATATGTACATATTTTCCAAAGTCTACACGCATGACAAAACATTTGCCGGGATTGAGTTTCATGTTATTGCTCGTGCACCAACTGGATAGTGAATCTAATGTAGACTGGACGTCCACATATTTACAGTACATGAGGCTGCTGTCTGATGAGAAGGCGTCATTTGCCAGCACTAAAAATAATATGGGGCCAAGTTTTGTGCCCTGAGGCACGCCGGCCTTCAATGCTACCTCCTCAGAGTTATAATAGTGTACATGCCTAAATGCTTGGTACAATAATAAATGTGAAAGAAGTAAAAAACACAGAGTATGAATAAATACTCAAAAGGATGGGGGAGCGTTTTCTTGCAGTGCAATTAAATTCAACGGAAAGGAAAACTGAGAGCGATGAAGGAGGCATATTAATTTTGTTTTCTACATAGTATAAGAACACCTGTTGAAATCGGACAAAATTCTGTGATTCGATGCACTTTGATTATTTAATTATGTTACGGGGTATATAACGAAACTATATATTTTAGATTCGAGTACTAACTGTTGAAATTCACAACACCCACAATGTTTGATGTCCTCATAAATTATTTTGCCCCCTTCTACCACATACAGCTTGACATCTCTCTGACCTTGTGCTGTGCCTCATTATACACGAGCTCATTAAGTCTGTCAATTTACAATGATTTAAATCCATGAATCCAAAAATGTGAGTGACCGAATTTGCAAGTTTCAAAATGTACGTGATTTTGTTTGCCTGCAGTTGGATTTAAATATTCATATTCTTAATTTGACTGACCAATTTCGTCTGAAAGAAACATTCCCGTCATTTTGAATGCACGTATGAATTTATGAACTCTTTGAACCATATAATGTTTGCCTATACATTTGTCTCAGAATTGATGGCTGGAACTGGATCAGAGGCAACCGTGGTCCCGTGTTCAGGTTCTGTAGAAAGGAGGGTGTCTGAAGAGTAGAAGAGAAAATCACAGAATAATACAAGAAACATTGAACAGAGAAGATATAGTGTCATTTGCAACCCACATACTGCATTATAATAGAGAAACAAAATCAGTTCAGATTGATTATGGGATGCAATAAAGTAACCTCTAATAAGCAAAACAATTTCTTGGAGAAAATGAAAATGAATATAAAAAGGGAATCAAGTCACAAATCAGTTTAGTCTTGTTTTCAAGATAATAGTCTTGTAGAGTAATTTCTCGTAACAAGAATGAAAAGAAACTACTGTATTTAATTAAAACAAAATAAAACATTTTGAAACCGTATTGACGCACTATACAAAGACTATTTCTTACCTGACAACACTCTGGGCGTAAACAAGTTCTATCAATAATCAATGTGTTTGTTGTTGTTGTTTGTTGTTTGGGGAAGGGGCACTTTGCAAAGGAGAGTTTTGGAGCGGGCTGGTTGTTCCTTGCAAGGTACAGTAAAATACATCAATGATGCCCATATAACTTTTGAAGACAGGGGGTGACTAACGTTCCCCTTCTGTTGATGCCCTTGACAGCGCTAACTTATTTTTGTCTGCCAATATTTTTCGTTCAATAGAAATCTGTGTGTATCTCTCTCTTTGCTCTTATTGTCCACATTTAAATTCATGATTAGAGCAGGGAAACCGGCGTTTATTTTACAGCGTTCAATACAAAAAAAAAAAAAAAAAAAAAAAAAAAACACGAAAAAACGAAAGAAAAAAAAAGGAGAAAAGGAAAGATAAAGGAGGAGGGGATGATGTATTCTACACCTACCATGTAATCCCTTGTCATCATTGGAATTGGCAGACTCTTGAAAGACTGTGGCAACGGGGGTTTGTGGTGTACTATAGGCGGCACGTCTCTCTCTTCTTTTCCTCAATCTAAATAATACAGAAAAATAAAATGGGCGAACAAACACAACAGTTACAATATATATATATATATATATATATATATATATATATATATTATGCAGTGTATTTATATATATATATATATATACAACCCGTGAAAAAAATTATTAGACCAGCTGCAATTAGAGGCATACAGGTAGTGTTAAGTCCATTGTCTATGGAACTAGGAAAATGATTAACAGCTAATTCATTATTAATAGACTATACTCCCCATTACAATTACCTTTGTGACAATTACCCCTGACAATTACCCCTAGGACAACTAGAGCAAGGACAAACTGCCTGGACAAATTTCCTCAGAAATCCACCCCTTTTCCTATTACGAAAGATTTTTGACCATACGCCAGACTAGTAAAATAATGAGGTAATTACCAGACGAGTTTAAGGTTGTGAGCGGTGGTTTATTATTATTATTATTATTATTAATATTACTTATAACGCGCTTTTCCCATTAGGCTCAAAGCGCTTACAATAAATTAAATCATCTACAAACTATAAACTATCGAAAAGATGTGTTTTTAATGCCTTTCTGAAAATTATTACTGATGAAGACTTTCTAATAGAAAGTGGCAAATCATTCCAGTATTTTGAAGCTGACACAGTAAACGTTCTATCACCAGCTAATGTTCGAGTTACTGAATATGTGAGGCGGAGAGGGTCACTGGCGGACCTTAGTAATCTAGTGGGCTTGTATAAACTCAAACAGTTAATTAAATACTCTGGAGCCTGGTTATTAACTATTTTGTAGACAAACAAGAGTAATTTGAAAATTATTCTTTGCTTCAAAGGAAGCCAATGTAGTGAGTTCAAGAGTGGTTGAGAAGGGTGGTCTCGAGAAACCTGTAAAATTAATCGTGCTGCCCAATTTTGTAATCGTTGAATACGAATCAACTGATTAGAGGGAATCGTAGAAAGGAGTCCATTGCAGTAATCAATACGAGATAAAACTAGAGAACGGACAGCATTGTGACAAGCAGACTGATCGATGAACCTTCTGATTCTAGAAATGCTCCTTAAATAAAAAGTAACTGTTTTACAGATGTAAGAGATATGATGTGACATCGACATACACGGATCAAACATAACACCAAGGTTTCTTATTGTTTCTGAAGGTCTTATGAGTGTGCCACCAACATCTAACTGAACATTTGGAAGACTGCGCGGCCAAGAGGCCGATCACTTGCAGATATCGATGACACTTCCGATAACGTAAACATATCATTTACAACAGTAATAACACAACACATTGGCGATATAATAGACAATAAATGTCTGAGAGGATGAATTTCGTGTGTTACTTGTCTTGGTTGGTTTGAGCACTATGGCCTGCTCATGATTCTACTGAGAACATTTGAAGTGACATAAAAATTTAAGACAATAGTCGAAAAAGAAAAGATTCTAGCTACATGAATGAGCTGCTGTGAAGAAAAAAATGCAACCCATTATGGACAGCATGCCACCAGGCATGGCTGCTATCATCAAATGTATACATGTAGCAATTTTCCACCAAGAACTGAACAAGCTGCCTCGAGAGAAGTGAACATAATGGCTTAAGCAGACAATCCTGGACGATTATCCCAGATAGAGACCATTACTGTCGGAACATTTTTGTTCAAAACCTTCCTACCCCTGGACAACTATCCTCTCGGCTATTTTCATTCTGTTAGTTAATCTCAAGTATCCATCCTTGGGGGTGCATGCCTTTTAGATCTAATTGTCCCTTTTACCATTTTCCTACCGTGTGATCCTCTTTCTTGCTTGCTTTCTCTATTCTTTCATTCTGTCTTTCCTTTTACCTTTGTCTCCTGTCTTCTTTTTTATGTTCCTTTTCTAGTTCTCATTCTCCCTCCTTATCTCTCTCACTCTCTTCCTTTCTTTCTTTCTCTCTCCCTCCCTCTTTCGCTCTCTTTCCCTCTCCCTCCTTTCTCCTTTTTTTTTTGCATTTTTTCTTTGTTGCGCTTTATTGCCCTTATCCTTTCGGGCACTGCGCTGTCGTGCACGGTGCATGCTTTTGAATAAAGTTCACGATGAAGCCTTATGGGCGAAAATTCGTATGTATTTCATCTCTCCAACGGTTTTATTTGTTAACTTTTATAATGCTGACGCACTGACTGAGACGGTGCCGACCATAATACTGCAGACGTTGGACCAATGTCGCAAAGGCCACCAATACCCAACTTGAATCATTGACCATGGCCCAACGTTGAGCCAACGTTGTCTCACTGACTGCGATGGTGCAGACCATAATTATTGCAGACGTTGGCCCAAAGTCGCATAGCCAGCCAGTACCACAATATGCTTGCTGGCTGCATATGCGAGACAGTGCCGATCATATTGTAGTCTAGTGCTGGACTCTTTTTATTGATTTTTTTATTCGCCGACTATACGCGTGCGATCCCGAGAACCTGTTGGCCCCGAAACAGGTTCTCGGTATCACTCGGCGTATAGTCGGCGAATAAAAAAATCAATAAAAAGAGTCCAGAACTAGACTAATCATATTGCAGATGTTGATCCAACGCCGCATATAGCCAACCGATACCTACCACGATTCTGTGACCATGGCCCAACGTCATGCCAGCGTTGGCTCACTGACTGCCGACGGAGCCAACGATTGCCGACGTTGGCTCAACGTACAACTTTTGTGTCTAACGGAGTGCTTTATTCTGTTTTATGTCTCTCTTTTTGTGATCTCAGCCGCAGAACTTTATAACTATTATAATGTCCCCCTAACCACAGATTCAAGAGAAAAATATTTGAATTCCTTTGTGACCAGGATCGCCCTATAGCCTTCATCAAACTATTCATTTCACCGACCAAATACTTAAACCGCTCAGACAATAATCTATCCAAGCTAGCTCATTATAGAATTGGGGACACAATCATTGAAATTTTTTTATTCAGTATTGTGATATAGAGAAAAGTAAGATACTACTGGGGTGAACGATATAATGTGGTACGTATTAGGCCTATACAAACAAAAAATCATGGATTGTACGTATAACTTCAACTCTTTGTTTATAATAATGAATGAAACTTACTGTAGTTAAGTGGAAAACATACCCTGTCCCATCTCTGAATTAAAGTATCTACAATGTACATGTATATCAGTTTGATTGATTTCTAAAATGTTTTGATTTTAATGATCCTCTATATTAATAGCCCGGGGGCTAAAAAATGAAGGAAAAAAAATCTCGGCATAATTACTGGAGTGTAACAGGGGCCGCGGAACCTGCTGTGTGCGTGTGTGTGTGTGTGTGTGTGTGTGCGTGAGTGTGGGGAGGGATGGGGGCTAGTTTGCAGGCACAAACCCTGGTCAGTCGTAAAAGAGTGTCTGCAATGTATGACTACCATAGGCCATGTACTATAGCTGCTCCTGACACAGGACCAGAAAGTAGCTGAATCAGGGTCCGCTCGCTATTCATAAGGACTGGTATTAATTTAACACTCGTTATGAATAGCGGTCCTTATGAATAGTTATGAATAGTGGTCCTTAATATGAATGTAGGTCCTTATGTATAGCGAGGTAATTTGTCTACGGTTTGCTCGCTATTAAGAAGGACCGCTATACATACAAAACCGCGATTCATTCAGTCACGCGTTATGGATAGCGGTCCTTGAGCATAAGTGGTCCTTATGATTAGCGGTCCTTATGACTAGGGAGGTTACCCCGCTGAATCAGGCTGCTCTCAAGACAATGATTTTCTAATAAAGTGTCAAATTGGGGTCTTGCAGACTAGTGGGGATTTCAGCATCCCGTTCTTTTTAATAGAAACATTAACAATGTTAATAGACTCGGAAATACTCGTTCGCATGCTCAACCCCCCCCCCCCCCGATTTTTTTTTCTGTCAAGAGAGGGCAGTTTTTGAGAGTCAAGAGGCCCCATTTTGAAGACTTTGAGAGAAACTACAAATTTAAGACTTGTATTTTCTCAAAGTTTCACCCTACTTTTATTTCAGCAAAAGAAAGTTTTGTCAATACTGCATATCCAATCTGACCCTCAAGAGACACGAACTCGAGTCACCTACAATGACAAGCGCATCGTAGATCCAAATGTGCCACACAAGCAACTGCAAGTTAGGTTCGCTCGTTTTATTATATCCCTACAGTTTGTTTTCATAAATATTCATGCAGACTAGTCTTGACGGAATAAACTGTATTGTCATGTAAATTTGGCCAGAGCCCTGAATTTGGCCCTCAAATACTGCCCTCTCTCGTCGGTGGCGCAAGTCCTGACATATGAAAAAATAGCTTCCCCGCTTGTCCTCTTCTTTCCGCGCGGCCCCTGCATGAATATTGTTTTAATGGCCTTTTCTGTCACTTGACGAGTTTTAACTTCACTGCACACCTAACAATCCGATTGTGACCATAATTATTTGGTAGGAAATTGCTTACATTAAAATCCCCTATATAGTCAATCCCCAGTGTTCTCCTTTTAACAGTCAAATTTCAAAATGCAGTCCATGCAGAATATAAGCATGGAAAGTAAAATCATTCATCATAATAAATACTATCCATATAATGATTGTTACTTTTCAATTTTGAAACGAAAACGAAACCACTTCTTGTCTTCAGATAAAAAACTGCCTTCAGCTTGAAGAAGTAAAAACAGTTAGAAAAACAAACAAAATAATAAACTGCAATATGCCCAGAGAGTTTTGATTACAATCTTCTAAAAACCTTTGGTTTGCTGCATATATCAGTCTTCCTATCTTCATTTTCCTTCTTCCACTTGAAACATTTTAGATGTCCTAATTGATGTGAACACTTTCCTCATTTTACAATTTTCTAATTGCAGCAGTTTTCTTGACTATTAAAGTCCTCATTTCCACTTCCATGTTATCTATATCATCATTGATAAATTCTCTGAACTGCTTATTATCATTAAAGTTTAAAAAATAATATCACAACATCTAGGAGTATAAATTTTGTCTCTTTGTGGCATCTTGATATTAAATATGCGATAACCAATTTTATTCATTTAAACTTTCAATTTCGAAATTATATTGCGAACAGACCCCTCTTTCATCATTTTCTGTACTAATAGAAAAGACCAGTAATATGGAAGTAAGCTTACAAATTTAATATTTTCAACAATACAGTCTTCAAAGTGTTTAGCAGCACCTGAATTGGATCTGGAATCTAGTAATCATAATGTTACGTTTCTTGGTAATCCATACAAAGTATCTTAGCCACTACAGATTATTTTTTCGTTCATAATAATTGCTTTGGTACATTTTGATTTTATAAAAACCCAAGTCAAAGTACTGCACGAGCAATATGCCTAGTTTACATTTGCTACGGTTTTACATTAGTCTACGATTTTCCTTGCGATTTGGGGGGGGGGGGGCATCGTAGGGGCTACGGGCTACGATTTTTAAATGTACATTATTTACGGTCATCGTGCAATTTCATGTACTGGGCATCGTAGAGGGGCCAAAGACAAAGCCGTACAGAGGCTGTACGGAGATCGTACAGAGATTGTACGGAGGTCGTAGGGAGATCGTGCGATTTCCTTACGATGCTTTTTTGCTCCCCTGTTGAAAAAAAAATCGTACGCTCTCTGCATGCATGATCAGCGCAAGGCCTCCGCACAATGACCCTGCGCTGATCGTACGATGTTTTTAAAAATGTTTTTTTTAAATTTGTATAACTCCGCGCTAAACAAAATCGAAGAGGCTACGGAGACCGTGAATCCGTACGAAAATCGTACGATCGTCGTATGCCACCCCAGGGAGATCGTGCAATTAGAGGGATACGATCAGGGTACGGTCACCCTACGATGATCGTAAACCAAATGTAAATGGGGCATTAATGCTAAAGGTGCTTCGAAGATATATGAACAAGACAGTTCCATATATACATGTAGGTCTATTCACCTGCATTCGTTTCTCGTGGGTTCTAACAAACTATTATCAGTCTTATCAACATTACTGCAAGATCAACTTTTTGTTCAAAGATATCCTATTATCGAACTACCATGATTCGTCATGATTCAATCTGATCCTGTATATTGTTCTTGTTCTATGTTGAAGACAATATATACCTTTGAAATTTTCCAATATGCCAATTGCAGAGATTCTATTCAAACTTATTTGAGGTCAATTATGCATGCGGCTTGTAATCAACAATAAACTATAAAACAAAATCATTTTTTTTATACCGGTTGTGTACCCAGTAGCATGACGACCCTATGATCACGATGACTAAGATTATGGCTGGCAGGATCTCTGAAAGAAAAAGAAGAAGAAGAAGAAGAAGAAGAAGAAGAAGAGGAGGAGGAGGAGGAGGAGAAAGAAGAAAAAGAAGAAGAAAAGAAGAAGAAGAAGAAAAAAAAACAGATAGTTGATGATGATAAATTAAAGTAATTAAAATATTGAATAATCATTGATTGCGGTCCTATACCATTCTTATAATTATAACGGGATATTCAAATCACGAAATAAGCTTCTTTGACGAAATTTATCATGTTTAACTAAAGATGTTACTAAAAGTGTGTCGGCCTATAGAACATGGATAATGGATACTGTCTATCTTTAATGTTGTCCATTTGGTATAAATAGAGTTGAGAATACTTTTTTTCTTTTTTAAAAAGAAATTGTATAAAGTGATAACGCAAGTACACAATACCAAAGCAATGGCAATACAAATGACATCCACCTATATGGATTGCAATAGTAGTCATTGTGGAGACATAACCGCCATTTCTTGATCACAAGGGGACAGCTAGACACAGACAATAAAGTGGTGGGTATAAACCGATTCCTTGGCCATCGGGCCGAGTAATGTATTTTTTTGTTCGGTCTGCTGTCGGTCTTCTTGTCGGCCCTCTTTACAAAGGCCACATCCCCACTGTAGCTTTTGTGAGCTTTTAGTTGCTACCTTTTCTGTTTGCCTTTTGTTACTGAAAGTGAAGATTGCATACGGAATCATCTTCATTATAATCATAAGATTATTATTATTGGTCTAATTGCAGAGAGCAAACTTTGTTGATTAATATTTGCTGTAGAATGAAAGGCCATATATATATATTATCATTACGAATACTACATACTACGCAATGAGAGTTTGATCCTGATCGATCTGCCGCCATGATCGGGCTTCGCAGGCTTGTAAGGAGCGTCATTATCGTATACTTTATCGCAGGTTGGTATAGATCCCACCCATGAGTATGTCGAGTTGTTCTTTAAGCAATCGAGGGTAAAATCGCCACTGATCTTGTATCCACCATTGCAGTAGAACATCAATAGGCAATCCGAACTCCATATATAACAAATACGTTCATCACTTTTCAATAGTGTAATACCTCCGTTAGGGATGGGCATGGTGGGTTTTTCGCAGTGGCCGAAGAAGACAGGGTGATCTAGAGCTAAAATAAGAGGAATCAGAAGCAGAAGAGGAAGAAGAAGAAGAAGAAGAAGAAGAGGAAGAAGAAGAAAGAAGAAGGAAAGAGGAGGACGGTGAAAGAGGAGGAGGAGATTATCATCGTATATTCATATTTTATTTAGGGGAAAAAAATCGTCATCTTCAGAATCAGAATCAGAATCAGATAAAGAAGGACAATCGAACAAAATATTTCCATCAAAAACAAATCCCAATCGTCAGTGTATTAAAACCACCTGAAAGAGCTAAGGGGGTACTACCCATGGTCATATTTAAATAAACTTTTTGAAGAGATTTTGTGAAAGCATTTAACATTCTGCATGTCCTTCTATCAACTTTGATGCATGAGGCAGCGCAAAAAAGGGGGAAATGAAATAAATGCCCACACGGTGTGTTAGATTTAACATCACTCCGATATTTTTCTTTCTCAACACATGAGATGAGGATGAGAAGAGGAAATTTATTATTTTTGTCAAATATGAATATAATTTCAATTTATAATAAAATTCATAAGAAATTGTTGTAGATGAAATTCTAGAACAATAAAGTGTACGTCAAATCGCAAAAAATAAGAAAAACAAAAGTATATGTGTTATTGTGTGTGTGTGTGTGTGTGTGCAGTGGCGGATGGGGGGGGGGGGCAAAAAGCGGGCCCAGAAATGATGAAGACCTTTTTTTCTTTCTGTGCTTGTCAGAGATTTTTTTAGTTAAAAAGGGGCCCCAAAATGCTGAGGACCCTTTTGTGAATAATGAGCCCCCTTCCTCAAGAAATCCTGGATCCGCCACTCTGTGTGTGTGCTCTTACATACATGCAGTTGTGGGGTACCGAGAACAAAAGAGCACAATGATGGCCTTTATTCCGTCATGCTTGTGGGGTACAAAATACAATAGGAGAAAAAAATACAGTTCCCCACAAATCCATGTATGTATGTGTGCGTTTGTTTAGCATTATGTCCGAGGACATTTTCGGACAGAGAACAAAAAAAAAATCATGACAACAATGGTCCTCTTCTGACCCCTGCCTCTTGCTCCAGGCATTGTGATTCAAGAGTCAGTCCTGATTTAGAAAATGTCTTGAAGAAACGTCGGACCTCCTGAAGACACTGGAAATTCAGAGCGAAAGTGTGAGAACTCTGTTGCCCGCACGGTTTTTATACTGGCCCCAAATTGGCCGTACGTTGCACGCACGTGTTTGCATGCGCCGTGGGTGGGACACACGAAGCACGCAAGTCACATGCACGTTTTCAGCTATGATTGGATACCCGCGTAACACGCACGTGGCCCGCAAGGAGCGCATGCGCACTTGCGTGACCATCACATGCGTGCCTCGTGAGTGCTGCCTGCGGTATTCGCGCGGTTTCTACCCCAGCAAACGTGCGACCCACCCACGAAGTGATGTTTTCCTGGCATCTACTAAAGCCTTAGTCACAACTGCACGTACGGGCTTGTACGGGTGGTTTACGGGTGGTTTACGGGCAGAAATTTGGAAAAACGCGAGGGGGACGCAGGTTGTTCGTACGGAATTTCGAGTTCGCAGACAGCACGCTAAAGCCGTAGGCCAAAAATGTGTATGCACATTATTTTCTGCGTTCTCGCTACGACAGGCAGCCCGTGGACAGGACGTAATGAACACTCCAGTCTCCGCAAGAGGGTAGTGCGAATAGCGTGGGTGGGTCGCACGTTTGCTGGGGGTAAAAACCGCGCGAATACCGCAGGCAGCACTCACGAGGCACGCATGTGATGGTCACGCAAGTGCGCATGCGCTCCTTGCGGGCCACGTGCGTGTCACGCGGGTATCCAATCAAAGCTGAAAACGTGCATGTGCTTCGTGTGTCCCACCCACGGCGCATGAAAACACGTGCGTGCAACGTACGGCCAATTTGGGGCCGGTATAAAAACCGTGCGGGCAACACTTTCGCTCTGAATTTTCAGTGTCTTCAGGAGGTCCGACGTTTCTTCAAGACATTTTCTAAATCAGGACTGACTCTTGAATCACAATGCCTGGAGCAAGAGAGGCAGGGGTCAGAAGAGAACACGTGTGGCTAAGAGGGTGGAAATCCACCGCCGACCGTACTGTCGCCGTACGGTTTAGTACGTTCATCTTGCTTTCACCCTACTACCGGCGTGAATGTGGCGCAACAGGCCCGTACGTTCTTGCAACACGTATGGTGTACGTGCGATTAACGGACGTGAACCTTGCGTCATCTGCACGGAGCACATACAAATAGCACGGCATTTGCACGTTACACTCACGATTAAATTTCCGACTGAGGCGTCCTGACGCCTTGCGTGCCGCACGTTAACTGCAAGACATACTTGCTCCTTGTGTATGAAGCCCGCGCAACCACGCTACTACATACTCCCTGTGCGAACTGCCACGGACCTCTACGTTTTTTCCAACCCCGAAAAAACGCAGAAACCGTGCGTCCTGAAAAAAACGTACGTGCAGTTGTGACTAAGGCTTTACGCAATGGAGACCATAAAAAGCCGCGAAGTCCGGCGATGTCCGCGAGCCGCGTAGCGGCGAGCCAATTTTTTGTGCTATTTTGAACCCCTGTAAGTGATGTTTTCCTGGCCTCTACTAACCCAATGGAGACCATAAAAAGCAGTCCATGATAACGTGGCGTTTTTCTATGCACATTAAATTTTTACTTGGCAGCCCAAGGGGGGGGGGGGTTAAACTCCCTAACCCGCCCCCCGTAGATCCGCTACTGTCGTGAATCCTTATTAGCATGCGTCGGCTCTTGCAGGAAGCCAGGATCCGTACTAAGGGCTCATTACTGTGACAAATCATTACTCCTCGACAGTCGGCGAAGATATCAAACAGTTATGTATCTGAAAAGAAATGGCATATACTATAAATCAAATTTCAAAAGGAACAGCACTAATATTTTTGGTGCAAACCAGTCATTAATTGTCGCACGAGATAATAAAGACAATATCGGACACGGTAATGGTATGATTCAAAAAATAGACTTTATTGATACGCTCTATATGCATGATATCTATTAAGGAAATCACACCTGAAATTGCATCATGTGCACTATAAGTTCCAAACGCTTTCTTTCATACAGTAAAAGTACGAAAAAGTTCCACAAGCTGGTATGCATACTATTACACAAGATGTAATAAAACAATAAGTGTAATTATAATGGTACACTTAGGCCTACATGCCAAAGCATGATCATTATTGCGTTTCTTTGTGCTTGTAAAAGAATAACACTAATATAATATCCATGCAAAATTTTATTGTTAACATGAATATTTTGAAGAAATGTTAAAATTTGATTTTCCACTATATTGTTGAAAATAGGTGGAAATATTATCAACAGTATCTAAACGTCTTAAAGGGGTACTCCAGCCTGAAATTAATATGAATTGAATAAATAGAGTAAAATTTAACAAACAAATCACTGAAAATTTCATCGAAATCTGATGAAAAATAATGAAGTTACAGAATTTTAAAGTTTTGCATTATTTTGGTAAAACAGTTATATGCACGTCGTCATGAATATGCAATGAGTGAGCTGATGATGTCATATCCCCACTTTTTCTTTTGAATTTTATTATATGAAATTGCAATTAATCAAATTTTTTGCTCCAAGCCTATAACTAAAAGGACTGACTCCTTATTTAATGTGTAAGTTCATCATTGCTGTAACTTTTTTTGTTACAAGGGAGATATTTTTTATAGATATGTATGAAAATTTCATATAATATAGTTAAAAAAGAAAAGTGGGGACGTGACATCATCAGCTCACTCATTACATATTCATGATGACATGCATAGAACTGTTTTCCAAAATAATGCAAAACTTAAAAATTCAATAACTTCGTTATTTTTTATCGGATTTCGATGAAATTTTCATTGATTGATTGATTGATTGATTGATTGATTGATTTATTTATTTACCAACAAGAAGAACATACATGTATTACAATATAACGGTATAACATTTTACACATGATAAACATGACAAATCAAAAATACTTCAAAAGCAAAAATTAATGGTAAAATGGAACCAGAAAATAGCACATGTGCTAGTCGAGCCTGGCCCCAGGTCAAAGGTATAATGTACTGAATTAATATGTTAACTAAGTAAACTGTACAATGAGAATAACTATATAAACGTAAAATCCTAAAATCCTAAAATCCTATAATACAAATATAAACAAAAACTAAAAAAACAAAAAAACAAAAAAACAAAAACAACTTATTTATCTTTTAATAAAAAAAGCTTTATAGAATGCCGAAATCTAGATCGTGTTCTTTCCAATCTGATATCACTAGGTAGTCTATTCCAACAATCGCTACCCACAAAGGACAATGAAAATCTACCCTGAGTCGTTTTAAAAAGTGGGAGATGCAACTGGCCCCCTTCTCTTTGTCTCGTTGAATAACTATGCTGTATGATTGTACAATAATCTATAAGAGAGTGAGGTAGATTCTTATGTACTAAATCAAACATAAAAGTGGCTACAGATATATGATGTACCTCAAAAACATTCAAAATTTCCATAGATTGGAATATTGGCCGTGTGTGAGATCTAAAACCACTAAAGGTAATAGCTCGCATTGCAATTTTTTGTGTATAAAGTATACTATTGAGGTATGTTTTGTAAGTGCTCCCCCACACCTCAATACCATATGTGATATGCGGTTGTATAACAGTTTTATATAACAATATCAGTGTATGTTTTGGTACAAAATGGCGCAGCCTAAACAAAACACCAACCTTTTTTCTTATGCCTTGATTTACCACTTCAATGTGGGGTCTCCAAGTCAAATGTTTATCAATATGCATACCAACAAAAGTAGCCACATCAACCTCTTTTATTTCTTTCCCAAATATTTCAAATCTTCCTCCTAAAACAGGCTTCATCCTCCGACTGCTTAAAAGTATGAAATTAGTTTTTGTTGAATTAATTGTTAGCCTTTTCGCAAAACACCATTCTTGCACCAGTTGCAAATGGGTATTAACCTCGTGTACATCAATAACACATTGGCGAGCTGGAAATGTGTGGAATAAGTTAGAATCGTCTGTAAATAGTCTAAAGTTAAAAAAGTCAGTGACTAGTGGCAAATCGTTAATGTACATTAAAAATAGAGTTGGGCCTAACACAGAACCCTGTGGGACACCGCATTTGATTTGCAGCATATCTGATGATGTGTTCCCGTTATTTACAAACTGGAATCTATTCTGAAAATTTCTATTCTTGAAACCACTGTAAGGGCAATCCTCGTATACCATAATGGGACAGTTTTCGTAACAATATACTATGATCAATAGTATCAAATGCTTTTTGGAAATCAATAAAAATTCCAATTGTGCATTTCCCTTCATCTATAGATTTCAATGTTGCATTAATCAAATTAATTATTGACAGCTTAGTACTATATTTTTTTCGAAAACCATACTGATGCTGATATAATATACTATTTGTTTCCAAAAAATTAAGAACTCTGACATTAACAATCTTTTCAAATATCTTACATAACACAGGCAAAACTGATATTGGTCTATAATTTCCACAATCAAAATTAGATCCTTTCTTATATAAAGGGGTAATTTTCGCAATTTTCATTTCATCAGGAAATGTACCAGTTTCCAGTGAAAGATTAAAAACATACACTAAAATTTCTGAAATATGGTATGCACAATCTCTTAATAACCGTGCCTGGATATTATCATGGCCACTCGCTTTCTTTGTGTTTAATGACTGAAGGAGGTTTAAGACTTCAGTATACGTAACCGGTTTTCAAAAAAAATATTGCTCAACGGGTGTCCCTAGATAATTTACAAATTCATTATCTTTCTTTGGTAGTGCATTAGATAAGCTGGGTCCAATATTAACAAAGAAATTATTAAATTCATTTACAATAGAAGATGTACTGGTTATTTCTTCATTCTGTCCATTTGCCTGTGTAATAAGTTTGTTTATTTGTTTTGCTGAACCACTCTTACTCCCTAGTAATTCATTAATAACTCTCCATGTTTGGTTAGTGTTGTTCCTATTTTCATCTAACAAAGTACTATAATAATTCCTTTTAGCATTTTTCAAAACAGTAGTTAAAACATTTCTATATCTCTTATACTTTATAAAATTCTCCTCTTTATAATTTGACTTTAGGACTTTTGAATACAATTTATGTTTCCTACGTATAGACTTCATAATAGCACGAGTGATCCAGGGCCTTTTACACTTCGTAGTATTCTCCGACTTATGCTTTTCTACAAGCGGTGCATGTTTATTAAAAACTTCGATAATAGAAGCACAGAATGTAGAGTAGGCCACATTCACATCTTCACAATCATAAATTCTTGAACATTCAAGATTAGCAATATCTTCATTAAATTTTTCAATGTCATAATTTTTATAACATCTAAACAAAACTTTTTTGTCACGAGTTTGATTTGGTTTGAAATAATTCTGAAAACATATAAACACTGGAAAATGATCAGATAAATCACATTCTATTATTCCTGAATGAGTTACAAACATGTTTAAATTTGTATATACATGATCTAACAATGATGCAGTACCACTTGCCACTCTGGTTGGTGACTCTATCATTTGAGTCAAACCTAAAAGTAGATATTCAAAGAAAATCACAAATATGGCAATTAATGTATCACTAGAAACTGGGAAGCTTACAGATGGCAATCGTATAAGTTTTATGTCAACTGCGTATCTGATGATTATAAAAACAACACAAATAAAAGCTCTTCTCAGCATCTGGAATATCCGATGATTCGCCAGAAATATAGCGATGTTTTGATGTCGTCACACTCGGGATCGATCCTGCTTAAGCAGACGACGTCCTATAATGAATGAACGTAATTGCAATGCAATTATTTATCAAATTATAAAGAGTTTGGTGTATTTAAACATGACCTTATTTCACACCATTATAAAGGGAAAGTGAAACTGATTCTGATAGCTAAAACCGTTTGATTGTAAATACACAGGAGAAGGGTCAATGATCAATGAAATAAACCCCACTTTCAAATTGAAAAGCCTCCGAATAATAGCAGGATGGTATTCGTTCCCTCTTGAAACGCCGAACATGCCCCGGTGCAAGCAGCTGAAAATACAATGGCGTCTTATTTTGTTTACAAGTGACTGATTCCTTTATTTTTTTAACGCTGCATTTTTCATCAAAATAATACCATACACGAAGTTAAGAGTGAGGCAACAGACTAACATTACGACTGACGCTAGTGAAGGAAGAGAAATAAGTGAAGAGGAGATGACAAAATAGGCTCTGAAAAATGTGTAAGATGTTATGGGACACAGGACTGGTCCATGGTGTGTCGTCACATATCTCAGCAGCGTTCGAGGAGCTCTTCAGCTGCTATATCGGGGGCTGTATTTTACCGTTTTATAATTGATAATAATCATTACTTCAAATGTTTCCAAGCGTTGAATTTGGATAACCTTGTTTAATTTATGCCATCTATGCAATAATAAGTATTAAGCCAATATTTAAAATCATTGAAGTTCTACTTAAACATTGCATTGCTGTTACAAAACTCTCTGCTGCCCCACCTGTACATAATGCATTAATATTAAAATCCCCGAGCAAAATAAATTTATAACATTTTAATACATTTTACTTTAACTTTTTCAAGTACACGCAAAACACTTTCTTGGAAATCTGAAATATCTGTATTGAGCTTTCTATAAATGACACCAACAACCATTTTCTGATGTTTGGAAACATTAACTTCCAACCAAATTGATTCAGCATGAGATACATTATAATCTAACAATATATATTCATAAGATGCACGAATATAAGCTCCGACTCCCCCTCCTCTTAAGTTGTGTTCTCTACATTTAACTTCCAAGGTATATCCCTGTAAATTTAAGACAGATTTATTATAAACACTCCAAACTTCCGATAGGCCAATAATATCAAACTTCACTTTAAGGCAATCCTCATACAACAATTTTAAGCCTTCGATATTCTTATTCAAAGATCGAATAGTTATATGCGAAACGTTCAAGGAACCTTCGGTATTGAAACCAAGAACAGAATTAAACTTGTTAGGAGACAATGTATAAGAATGTAACAAAGCATCAGTCATTTAAAGGGTTTGTGAAAGAGGTTGAAGAACTGCATAATAATTAGACAACTTATTTCAAGAGATGAAGCTTAAACTTGTCGTACTCAATGTTGTCAACACCGACATCAAACAGGCCATCTGGTGATGAGATTGACTTTATTTCGTCGTTTGTCATTTTGCACACAATGTTTCCATTTCTTGTAGAAACACTTTTCACCAAGGGAGATTCTTTAGCTCTCATGAGGACAGAGTATCTCATGGTGGTGAGGTCTTCATTGACATAGACATGCCTACACCCTTTCAGATTAAAACGAGAGCTGTACAGTTGATCTCTCTTTCTCCTCACTGCAAATCTCACAATGGTCTGCCGTACGTACCTTGCCATCAGCTTTCTTCCCAAGCCGATGACATGCTGATATATCTCTAGACTCCATCTCCACACCAGCCTTCTCAGCCACACAGCATATTTTAGCAATTAGCTGCTCCTCTGTTTCCTCTCCATCAGACTCTTGCAGGCCACTAATCCGGAGGTTTTCCCGCCTGGTATGTTGTTCAATTTCATCTGTGCGGTACTGCATGCGGAGAAGGTGGGGATTAATCTCCTCCTTCATACCACTAAGGCAAACGTCCTTGACTGCCTTCACAATGGCTGGAATGGCAGCCCGTACAGCTGCCTCCACTGCTTTCACGATAATGTCTCCCATTTTGCCCCTCTCCCCTTGGTCCACATCATCAAGCTGGTCCTCAAGATTAAGGTCGATAAAAAACCCCTTTTCCTGCTTAGCAGCTGCCATTCCTTGATGGGCTTGGACCTTGTGATCTAGAGTATCATTAATCACAAACGGGCTGCTGGGGGATGACGGGCGGCGGCCTTGTTGATCACTGCCTGGTCGTAAAAATTTTCCGGGCATGGCAGTGATCCTCGTTTTTCTGCGAGACATCTTAGGAATGTGAAACGGGTGTTAGAATAAAAAATACAGCCTCTCTGTAGAGAAAACTGCAACACAAATTTCCTGTAGGTGGGACTGTTGTAGAAAGTCACAACCAGGAGAGTGCAAAAATGCATAAAGATTTGAAGCTTCCTTTGCTAAATTGAACTTGCAATGATACATACAATCCACTCCAGATGAAAGTATACATTGATCTGATGCTTCTGTGAAGATCCCAGAATGCCTCCGCCTAATTAACTGAATTTGGAAGAATTTTTGCTGGAGCTCATCATTACCACTGCTATATAGTATACGAGAAAGGACATGTGACATTGTTTTGCTTGTTTAATTTTACTCTATTCATTCAATTAATATTGTTTTCAGGCCGGAGTACTCCTTTAAGGATAACCGTTGACATGATTAAAACCAAAAGTGGTTGGCTTGTACATATTTGTATTACTGTATAAAAGGTTAAACAAATGTTTAAAAAAAGAAGAGAGTATTCCAGTATTCCACAAGAATGGCAAGGCGTTTCACTAAGAGAAATCGCACCTGAAATGGCATCATGTGCAATATAAGTTCCAAACACTTTCTTTCATACAAGTACAAAAAGTTCCACTGGCTAGTATGCTGTATGCATACTATTTCATAAGAGATATGACGTTCACACTTGATTTGATACGCTTTTATTGAACGATGTTCAAGATGAAAGCTAATAGCTGATACATGATAGCTTATAAAAGCATAATTCAAATATACATAGGACAAGAATGATAAAAGATACACAGCAAAAGCAATAGGCCTTGTAATCCAGCCAAAAGTGGGAGTTATAAACTGAGGCAGACTCAGAGAACCCTAGATCGAGTCTGAGTCACGTCTTTTAGATGGTGATATTAAAGGTCGGTCCCAGACGTAAATAATCATATCTGATTGATACACGTCTGTAAAAAAACCAATTCAACATTTCAAAATAGATAAATAAACAATGTGAGGTCATTCAACTGCATCAAACGACTAGGAAGACAATGTGATTAAATTTTGAAGTAGGTCAAAACTGAAGGGTCACAGAGGCCAAGTTATTATGAAATTAAAAAAATTAAAAGAAAACAGAAAAAAGGAGGAGCATAATAGGTAGTCGCATTTATCTTGTTGATATAGAGATACAAAGAACTAGGCGTTGTGGCGTGCGCCTGTAATCCAGCAAATAGTGAAGGTTATAAACCGATTCGACTCGGAGGACATTGTACCAGGGAAAAAAATTACACGAGGGCTAAAGGCAATTCACCCCCCCCCCCCCAATGTAAACAAAGAAATAGCCCTCGCAAGTTGCAAAAGAGCCCCCATAAATTGCTATTAGGTTCAATACAAAATGGAATTTGGAATGAAAAGAAAAGGTCCCTTTTCCCCCCCCTCTCTCTCTCTCTATCGTTTTGGTGGGGGGGGGGGGGGGGGTGGGGTGGGGAAAAGGCCCGATTTTCTCCCCTTATAGAAATATCTTTATTAAATATTGCTTTTGACTTTGCAATACTTTATAAACACATTAATAACCACAAAATACTGCACATAATAGAATTAACAAACAAACCATTTTAATTATACAGCACATATAGCAAAACTAGTTTACAGCAAAATTATGTTCACCCATCTGTTATCAAATGAGATGAAATTGTTATTCTTAAATTTTAACATATAGATATTCAGAATGGTAATGCCTTAGATAAGCATTTAAATTACTTTATTGATAGTAAGCTTTTTTTTTCATTTCCAGGAAACTTACATCCATTCTGTTCTTTTCTTTTCTTATTCCTCCGCGTTTTCCTTCCCTTTATATCCTCTTTTTTCTTTCCCTTTCACCCTGCTCTGTTTTTTTGTTTTTTTCTTGGAGATGGGGAGATGAGACAACGTGGGAGCAAGGCCCTTTCGGCCTCCTTCCCCCTTTTCCTTTTTCTTCTCCCTCTTTTTCCCCCTTTGTCTCATCTATCCCTTTTCCTTCCTTCTCCCTTTTTTATGGAGGGGGGTGGAACCGTGGAAGGCCCTTTTGGCGCCCGGCATCCTTCTTCCCATTTTCATTTTGTCTTCCTATTTTTTCCTTTTCTCTCCTCTCCCCTTTCCCTTCTTTTCCTTCTCTTTCCCTCTTTGTCCTTTCTAATTTCCTTCCTGCTCGCTCTCTTCCTCTCTCCCTCTCTTTGCGAGGGGGGGGGGGGGGGGGGGAAGCAAAGCCCTTTCGGTCCCTGGACTCTCCCCCTTTTTCTTCCTCTTTCATTTCATTTTTCTTCTTTTCCCATTCTCTCCTCTTCCCCTTCCTTCCCTCTTTCTGGCCGGGGAGGGGGAGGGGGAGGGAGAGCGGAGAGGCAAGGTCCTTTCGGTCCCCCCGGCCTCCGAGCTTCTTCCTCTTTTAATTATTTCTTCCTTTTTCACTTTTCTCTCCTCCCTCCCTTTCTCTTCTTTTCCTTCTCTCTATCCCTCTTTTTCTTCTTTCTACTTTCCATCTGCTCTCTCTCTTTTTTATGGGGGGGGGGGGGGCAACAGGCAACACTACACCCTGGGAGGTAAGGCCCTTTCGGCCGGGACTCCTTCCACTTTTTTGCCTTCTTTTTTCTCTCCACCCCCCCCCCCCCTCTTTCACTCTTTTTGGGCGAAGGGGGAGGCAAGGCCCTTTCGGCCCGGCCTCTTTCTTCCCCTTTTCAAAATTTCTTCTTCTTTTCCTTTTCTCTCTTCTCTCCCTTTCCCTTCTTTTCCTTCTCTCTTTCTCTCTTTCCCCTTTTTTTTTGGCCGGGGGGGGGGGGGGGGGTAGGGGCCGGGCTGCCCCCCTGGATCCGCGCCTGCACAAAATATCTCCACAGAAATTATCACAAAACTACCTGGTTAGCTCAAGAGAGATTTTGGATTGATCTCTGAGTGAATTGCAGAGATAAGGATTGCAAATTAAAATACAATTTCTCCAGGTGAGATGTAGGAAGAAATTGTAGGATGTAGAATTAATTGTAGGCCTATAGATCTGGGTTCCAAATGAAATGCAGGAACAAGATGAGATGTAGTTACCACACAACCCCTTGGTTGTAGGGAATGTATCACGCGGTGGGTGAACGATATGACCCAGGCATACTTCTTTCCTCTTGGGCCTTGCAACTTAGACAATGGCAGTATAAGCCAGTTCGGGGTTAGCGCATGGTACAAATGACCCCAAATATCCACAGATATTTTAGACATGGAGGGTCCCTTTATGTGCACTTCAGAAAAATAACTCTGGGAGTGATAGAGGTGCCTCATGAATAGCTTTTGTTTCCCCTTTAAAAAGAATACTTCCACCTGGATATCATGGAATGCACCATTAGTGCATAATTGAATAATGATTACATGACATTCATGAGCACATATCGAATATTAGTGTCAGTGGGTTTTAGAATTTGGTACAGATGACCTTTATCTGCTCATGCTCAGATTGCATCCCCGAAGTGGCTTATTAAAGTAGAACTTTAATGATTTTAAATATTGGCTTAATACTTATTATTGCATAGATGGCATAAATTAAACAAGGTTATCCAAATTCAACGCTTGGAAACATTTGAAGTAATGATTATTATCAATTATAAAACGGTAAAATACAGCCCCGATATAGCAGCTGAAGAGCTCCTCGAACGCTGCTGAGATATGTGACGACACACCATGGACCAGTCCTGTCTAAGCAGACGATGTCCCATAACATCTTACACATTTTTCAGAGCCTATTTTGTCATCTCCTCTTCACTTATTTCTCTTCCTTCACTAGCGTCAGTCTTAATGTTAGTCTGTTGCCTCACTCTTAACTTCGTGTATGGTATTATTTTGATGAAAAATGCAGCGTTAAAAAAATAAAGGAATCAGTCACTTGTAAACAAAATAAGACGCCATTGTATTTTCAGCTGCTTGCACCGGGGCATGTTCGGCGTTTCAAGAGGGAACGAATACCATCCTGCTATTATTCGGAGGGCTTTTCAATTTGAAAGTGGGGTTTATTTCATTGATCATTGACCCTTCTCCTGTGTATTTACAATCAAACGGTTTTAGCTATCAGAATCAGTTTCACTTTCCCTTTATAATGGTGTGAAATAAGGTCATGTTTAAATACACCAAACTCTTTATAATTTGATAAATAATTGCATTGCAATTACGTTCATTCATTATAGGACGTCGTCTGCTTAAGCAGGATCGATCCCGAGTGTGACGACATCAAAACATCGCTATATTTCTGGTGAATCCTCGGATATTCCAGATGCTGAGAAGAGCTTTTATTTGTGTTGTTTTTATAATCATCAGATACGCAGTTGACATAAAACTTATACGATTGCCATCTGTAAGCTTCCCAGTTTCTAGTGATACATTTATTGCCATATTTGTGATTTTCTTTGAATAGCTACTTTAAGCTAAGGTAAACTGCACTATGAACATGGCGAACAAAGAAGCGGACAAAATATACAGCTCCTCATTGTACCTTCCACAATTGCCCTGGTAGACAAAAGAACATCCCTTCATTGCAATTATGTAAAAATATGTAGAACTGGGGGTGTTTCATAAAGCTGTTCATAAGTTACGCACGACTTTACGCACGACTGGTGATCAGTAATTCTTGTGCTAAATGATTGAGAATCTGATTAGTATAGCACCCAAGAACATGCTCCAGTCGTTCGTAAAGTCATTCGTAACTTTACGAACAGCTTTATGAAACACCCCCAGGTGTCACATGCATATTCACCTGTTCTGCTTATTTTACATAATAGTATTAAGGGATGTTCTTTTGTCTACCAGAGCAATTGTTCATCGTGTTCATAGTGCTGGTAACTCAACTGAATTAACATTTCTCTATCAATTCACTCATAATAATCCCACAAAAGACAGTCATGAACCAGAAAATGTCACTGGATGGTACATCTCAGGCTATATATGTACTTTTAAATTAATAAACAATATCAAAGAGAAAATGGAATTTAGAAAGAAATGATAAGATATATTGCAGCTTACCTTCAAAGAGTAGGAGGGTGGATATGTAGTGCTTCCTTCGTAAGTAGTATGCAATGGAATGCCGTTTCCTCAAAAGGTGGCGCAGGTTTGAAAAGTGGACTCAACCATTTGTACTAGGGGTCAAAGCACATGGGGTTGGGAGGTGCTTTCATTTTCTCTTAAGCACTTCTCACATTCTTTAGGTCTCCATAGATTAATAGAGTACCGAAGTACTGACGTCATATTCGCTCGTCGTCCAGGTTACTGGTTCTAAACAACAAAGCCCGCGCTTGAAGTTCACCGCGAAATCAGTCAAGCAATCACCACGCCATTGTTCAGCACAAAATTGATTAGAACCAGCCACCTTGACAACTTGGGCGGTATGACGTCACACTTCGGTACTCTATTACCGTTTGATAAGTTAGGGCCAGTATAATGACAACAAAATATGAATTCAGTTTGCAAATGTGTACAATGTAGATCTTTAATAGTATGCTGATAATTTTTTGTCAGAAGTATGTACCCCTCAAGAATATGGGTTTACCCAGCTTATTATTTACACATCTTACCCACATGGGATCGCCCAGATCATTCCAATAATGATACCCACATTGGGGTTTACATATTTTAACATATGGGTTTGCCAGGTCATTTCAAAATGACACCCATTTGGACTTTGGAATATCATACTCATATGGACTTGCCCAGCTTACTCCCATATGAAACCCATATGGGCATTGACTTTTGTTTCCCCAGATGGGTTTGCCCAGCATATTCCCATATGATACCCATATGGGTATTTACAGTTGTTTCCCTATATGGCGTTGCCCAGCTTATTCCCCATGTGATATCCCTATGGGCATTCATATGTCTTTCCCTAGGGGTTTGCCCTGCTTATTCCCACATGATACCCATATGGGCATTTACATATGTTTCCCAGATGGGTTTGCCCAGCATATTCCCATATGATACCCATATGGGTATTTACAGTTGTTTCCCTATATGGCGTTGCCCAGCTTATTCCCATGTGATATCCATGTGAGCATTCATATGTCTTTCCCATATGGGTTTGGCCAGCTTACTCCCATTTATTACCCATATGGGTATTGACATATATATCCCATTTGGGTTTGCCCAGCTTATTCCCATGTAATACCCATGTGGACATTTGCATGTCTTTCCCATATTGGTTTGCCCAGCTTATTCCCATGTAATACCCATATGGGCATTTACATGTCATTCCCATATCGGTTATCCCAGTTTATTCCCATGTAATACCCATATGTGCATTTACATGTCATTCCCATATCGGTTTGCCCAGCATATTCCCATATGATACCCATATGGGTATTTACAGTTGTTTCCCTAGATGGGGTTGCCCAGCTTATTCCCATGTGATATCCATGGGAATTTCATATGTCTTTCCCATGGGTTTGGCCAGCTTACTCCCATTTATTACCCATATAGGTATTGACATATATATTCCAGACGGGTTTGCCCAGCTTACTCCCATAAAGTACCCATATGGGCATTTACACGTCTTTCCCATATTGGTTTGCCCAGTTTATTCCCATGTAATACCCATGTGGACATTTGCATGTCATTCCCATATGGCTTGTCTCGAATGGGTGGGTTGCGGGAGCGGGATGGGAGCAGGATGGGAACGGGAACGGGCACACCCTTTCGAGACCAGCCCACCCGGTTATCTCGAATGGATGCGTTCCCAGCGATGAACGCGCCACTTCGAGACAACGGGGGGGGGGGGGGGGGCTTTCCTCGAATGGGTGTGTTGAGTAGACTTTTGTAAGAGACGTTATAGAAATTTTTGAAAATATAATAAAACAGTATTAAAAAAAGCTTTTGACAAGGAAATCATTATTTGTGCAAAATAAATAGGAGAATTGAATAATTATGCATTAAAACACACGGGGACGAAAGGGCAAGTGGCGTAGCTAGGATTTTTATTTATTTTTTATTTTTTTTTTTGGCGTGACCTGTTAAATATTGTGAAATTGTGTTACAGACATGTGCTGACATAAGCCAAGGTGTGTTTGTCATCTTTCCAAAGTTAGAAACACATTTTAATGCCACTATCATTCTATCAATACCCACTATCAAAAGTCAAAACGCATATCAAAAGGTCGTTTGTACCCGGCCCCCAACTCCCCATACAAGGGGTAGGCCTATGCTCGTACCTCCTTTTCAAAAGTGACCCCCTATCCCGGAGAAGTTGGAATTTGTTTTACCACCCTATCCCGGAAATTTTCTGAGATATTGGACCCCCTATCCAGGCAATTTAGGAAATTAACCCCCCCCCCCCTCCTATCCCGGGGAGGAAACCATCAGAGTCAGGGAAAATTGACCCCTATTTACATTTTCCCGGGAATATTTTTTCATCTTCCTCACTCATCTTCCTATTTTCTTACTCACCCACCAATAAGGGGTGGGGCATGGCCATCTTGTGCCCCCCCCCCCCGTAAAAAAAAATACGCCGCAGTGAATTAACATTCTATTCTGGACTGTCTGCCCGACCAGACCTTTGAATTTCAAATGAACATTCAATTATGAATTCATGCAACCTCATACTCATTTGATTCTAACCGAGAACAAAGACTTACAAGATATTTGCTAATGTACTTTGTTATGGTGTCTGTGAATGTCCTGTTGAGTACAATTACAACGACAGACAAAACAATGGGAAACATTTGTCCATGTTTTATTCAGAAACAGCTTGAGGGTGTATGTATGCAAAAATTAATAACGATCGATCGCTATGAATCAAGCTCTAATAGCGTTTGATTGAACACTCTTTATGTTACGGGGCCCAGGTCACGCCAAACAAAAATAATAATAAATAAATAAATATAAAAATCCTAGCTACGCCACTTGCCCTTTAGTCCCCGTGTGCATAATTATTCAATTCTCCTAGTTATTTTGCACAAATAATGATTTCCTTGTCAAAAGCTTTTTTTAGATACTGTTTTATTATATTTTCTACATCTTAGACAAAAGAAAAACGAAAAAAACCAGCAAGAGTACATTTTTCAAAAATTTCTAAAACGTCTGTTACAAAAGTCTACTCAACACACCCATTCGAGGAAAGCCCCCCCCCCCCCCACCCCGGTTGTCTCGAAGTGGCGCGTTCATTGAACTTCTCGCTGGGAACGCGTCCATTCGAGATAACCGGGGGGGGGGGGGGGGGGGCTTGTCTCGAAAGGGTGTGCCCGTTCCCGTTCCCGCTCCCATCCCGCTCCCGCAACCCACCCATTCGAGACAAGCCTTCCAATATTGGTTTGCCCAGTTTATTCCCATGTAATTCCCATATGGGCATGCGCATGTCATTCCCATATGGGTTTACCCAGCTTATTCCCATATGATACCCATATGGGCATTTACAGATGTTTCACAGATGGGTTTGCCCATCTTATTCCCATATGATACCCATATGGGCATTTACATGTTATTCCCATATGGGTTTTCCTAGTCTTTTCCCATATGGTTCCCATATGGGCTGGCCCAAGTAGATCTCAAAATGGGTTAACCCATATGGGTCCCACAAGGGATACATATGGGATTTATATGGGTTCCCTTTTGCCCTGATGGCCCGGATGGCCCGGATGATGCCCATATGGGCCCCACATGGGCCTGTTACCAGGGTTACGTATGGATAACGTATATTCTGCGGATGCTTACGTATATTTCATCGCAGCAAAATTTTGAGATTTTCAAAATTCCCGCTGCGGATCTGCGTATGTCTGCGGATCTTGCGGATTAGGTTACGGATGGATACGGATGCTTACGGATGATACGGATCCTTTCGGATGCTTACAGATTTTTATCTGTAAGCATCCGCAGCTACCGTAAGTGGTCGTGTGACTGTAGCATAAGATATTCGTGCGGATTCACGGGCTCTGCAGCCTTTACGATTTGTTATCGAGAGGAGTTTGACAAATTTTTAAAAATCGTAAGACCGTAGCCCGTAGACATGTCGTAGGTTACATAGCACAATATCTTCGCACGGGCACCCAGCAATGGCCAGGCGTGATCGTGCAGCAAACGCACGATTTTTGGTGGACATGAGGGCACTAAACAAATCGCAAGGAGATTGTACATTCGCATGGCCCTCGCACAGCTATCACAAGGTTGCCGCTTGCTGCCCGTGCAGCTAGTACCCGTAAAATATGAAATATGTACACATAATCCCTATTGCTGGGGATTGGGATCCTCAAACAGCATGGCGACTGCACAGTTACCGCACCACCTCCGTGAAGCCTCGCCGCGGGAGCCGCTCGGGCTCTGTACGATTTCCTCATGGAAGTTGTGGAGACTGTATATACGGCAACTGCATTGACATCGCACAATGCCCGTACGGAATTTAAACTGGTTGCCCCCGAGGCCCCGAAGAACAAATTGCACGATGCCCGTAGACAATGTGAAGACAAGTAGCCGTTAGCGACGTACGATGCCGGCAAAATCGCACAGAAAATCGTAGACATTTTTACCGCACGGCGTCCGCGGCAAATGTGAACTAGGCATCAGCGACTTCGAATAGGCAGTTTCGACTTCTAGTATTTTCCTCATCTCATCCTTCTTAATTTCTCATTTCTAATTCTAGTTACTGCATTTTAAGAATAATTAGATACTTTCTTTTGTACAAACCTAGACAGGAAATTACTTTCTTTTGTAACCCTCTGGTAGGAATGTTGGCCCTATAAGCTTACCAGTGAGCTGCTGACCACTTCCTTGCTAATGGCAGTTTATTTATTTGCTAAAGACTTTGGTCAACAGTAAACAGACAACACAACTTCATGGGTCATACACCTTTCTTTGTTCTCCGGTTCTCCCTACTTCGTCTGAACCATTTTCATCCTCACTTCAGACACTTCTCAAAGTTATCTCATAGAGGCAACACGTGAATTTGAAAACGTCAACTCTATGCATGGTTAGCTGTACTTGAGTAGTTATGCTTCCACCTCATATGCCTTGGCGTTGGGAGGGAGGCAATGGAGGCTTAATAGATGGATTCGCCTCAGTCACAGAACCTAATGTATTCATAAGATGATAAACTTGTCGGTATGTAGCTAAACGTGTCTACTTGAAATAAATCTGAGGAGATTGGAATAGAATTTAGCATTTTATCCCTAATCCTACCCATAAGAAATCTGCATGTTCATTAAGGATTAACAGCATGACCAAGGTGGTATAGGAATTGGACTTCATCAGAAACAGGTCCAAAGAATTGAACTTTTGGGTGCCTCAATATAGATCAAGTCCAGAACTAAAGGGCTGATACCTGCCTGGAGTTTTTTTTTTTAATTTGCTAGAAGGTATTCAAAAGAGTCACTGAGGCTGCTTGCAATGGAGATATCTAGCATGTCTAGAATGTTTTAAAGATGCTTTTGGTGCTCACAGCCACAGTACAACACCTACCAAGCAGTCAAAGTTAATACTGTAATACGACAACACAGTACGTAGATGAGAGTATCTCTAAGTACAATGGTACCTTTTCAATATGAATTGGCTTATGCAATGAATTTTCAGAAGCCTTGCATATCTATTTGAACATATGCATCTTCGTTTGTCATAGCAAGTGCCCTACCAGCATGAACTTGAGGCCTCCAACCTGGAAAATATTCTTGATCTGGATTTGAACCAATAAGACAGTTACAAATTTATGAACTCAGGCACATGTTTACAATTCATTATTTAGATACATAAATATCCCTTTCTTAAAAATCAATATTAGCTTTCTTATCATTGTTTTCCTTTAGCAACGGCATATTTTTATATGACTGACCTAAATTCATCAGGCTTTTGATTGCAATTAAAGGCGCAGCTTCAATTGTGTATAATTAGATGCCTACATTGTACTTCGTTACACTACAAATACTTGGTGGAAGCACTGTGGTATATTGGTGAAGGCCTTTCACTCTCATACGAGAGCTCTTGGATTCGATCCTTGATCGGTGCTTACATCCCTGGGCAAGGTGTTTTGCCCACATTTGTTTTGCTTGACCCAGATGTATGAAATGTGTACAAGGCAATGATAGTTGCAGGGCAGTAATATTACTGATGTGGTTATCCTGGGTAAGATCAATTTATTATTATCTATTATTCTAAAACTTGGTGCCTTACCATGGTAGTTACCTTGACAGTCTCACCCACAACCAACTTTGTGGCTACTAGGAAGTTTTCGATTATGATAGCTGAGGGTCCTAGCTGACAGATAAACACCATTTTAGGCTATACATACACTTGTTGTTTGTTTTGTGTTGAATAGTTACGTACCCAGGTAACAGGCCCATGTGGGGCCCATATGGGCATCATCCGGGCCATCTGGGCCATCTGGGCAAAAAGGAACCCATATAAATCCCATATGTATCTCTTGTGGGACCCATATGGGTTAACCCATTTTGAGAGCTACTTGGGCCAGCCCACATGGGAACCATATGGGAAAAGACTGGGAAAACCCATATGGGAATGACATGTAAATGCCCATATGGGTACCATATGGGAATAAGCTGGGCAAACCCATCTGTGAAACATATTCAAATGCACATATGGGTATCATATGGGAATAAGCTGGGCAGAACCATCTGGGAAACATATGTAAATGCCAATATGGATATCATGTGGGAATAAGCTGGGCAAACCCATATGGGAAAACATTTGTAAATGCCCATATGGGTATCATATGGGAATAAGCTTGGCAAACCTATCTGGGAAACATATATATTTGCCCAAATGGGTATCATATGGGAATAAGCTGGGCAAACCCATCTGGGAAACATATATATTTACCCAAATGGGTATCATGTGAGAATTAGCTGGGAAAACCATATGGGAAAGACATGTAAATGCCCAAATGGGTATCACATCGGAGTAAGCAGGGCAAACCCATCTGGGAAACATATATTTTTGCCCAAATGGGTATTATATGGGAATAAGCTGGGCAAACCCATCTGGGAAACATATATATTTGCCCATATGGGTATCATATGGGAATAAAATGGGCAAACCGATATGGGAATGGCATGTAAATGCCCATATGGGTATAAAATGGGAATATGCTAGGCAAACCCAAATGGGAAAGACATGTAAATGCCCATATGGGTATCACATGGGAGTAAGCTGGGAAAACCCATCTGGGAAACATATATATTTGCCCAAATGGGTATTATATGGGAATAAGCTGGGCAAACCCATCTGGGAAACATATATATTTGCCCATATGGGTATCATATGGGAATAAAATGGGCAAACCGATATGGGAATGGCATGTAAATGCCCATATGGGTATAAAATGGGAATATGCTAGGCAAACCCAAATGGGAAAGACATGTAAATGCCCATATGGGTATCACATGGGAGTAAGCTGGGCAAACCCATCTGGGAAACATATATTTTTGCCCAAATGGGTATTATATGGGAATAAGCTGGGCAAACCCATCTGGGAAACATATATATTTGCCCATATGGGTATCATATGGGAATAAAATGGGCAAACCGATATGGGAATGGCATGTAAATGCCCATATGGGTATAAAATGGGAATATGCTAGGCAAACCCAAATGGGAAAGACATGTAAATGCCCATATGGGTATCACATGGGAGTAAGCTGGGCAAACCCATCTGGGAAACATATATATTTGCCCAAATGGGTATCATATGGGAATAAAATGGGCAAACCGATATGGGAATGACATGTAAATGCACATATGGGTACTACATGGAAAGAAACTGGGCAAACCGATATGGGAATGACATGTAAATGCCCATATGGGTATTACATGGGAATAAACTGGGCAAACCAACATGGGAAAGACATGCAAATGTCCACATGGGAATCATACGGGAATATGCTGGACAAACTCAAATGGGAAAGACATGTAAATGCCCATATGGGTATCACATGGGAGTAAGCTGGGCAAACCCATCTGGGAAACATATATATTTGCCCAAATGGGTATCATATGGGAATAAGCTGGGCAAACCCACCTGGGAAACATATATATTTGCCCAAATGGGAATCATATGGGAATAAAATGGGCAAACCGATATGGGAATGACATGTAAATGCACATATGGGTATTACATGGAAATAAACTGGGCAAACCGATATGGGAATGACATGTAAATGCCCAAATGGGTATCATTTGGGAATAAGCTGGGCAAACCCACCTGGGAAACATATATATTTGCCCAAATGGGTATCATATGGGAATAAAATGGGCAAGCCGATATGGGAATGACATGTAAATGCACATATGGGTATTACATGGAAATAAACTGGGCAAACCGATATGGGAATGACATGTAAATGCCCATATGGGTATTACATGGGAATAAACTGGGCAAACCAATATGGGAAAGACATGCAAATGTTCACATGGGAATCATACGGGAATATGCTGGGCAAACTCAAATGGGAAACATATATATTTGCCCAAATGGGTATCATATGGGAATATGCTGGGCAAACTCAAATGGGAAAGACATGTAAATTCCTATATGGGTATAACATGGGAATAAACTGGGCAAACCGATATGGGAATGACATGTAAATGCCCAAATGGGTATCATATGGGAATAAGCTGGGCAAACCCACCTGGGAAACATATATATTTGCCCAAATGGGTATCATATGGGAATAAAATGGGCAAACCGATATGGGAATGACATGTAAATGCACATATGGGTATTACATGGAAATAAACTGGGCAAACCGATATGGAAATGACATGTAAATGCCCATATGGGTATTACATGGGAATAAACTGGGCAAACCAATATGGGAAAGACATGCAAATGTTCACATGGGAATCATACGGGAATATGCTGGGCAAACTCAAATGGGAAACATATATATTTGCCCAAATGGGTATCATACGGGAATATGCTGGGCAAACTCAAATGGGAAAGACATGTAAATTCCTATATGGGTATAACATGGGAATAAACTGGGCAAACCGATATGGGAATGACATGTAAATGCCCAAATGGGTATCATATGGGAATAAGCTGGGCAAACCCACCTGGGAAACATATATATTTGCCCAAATGGGTATCATATGGGAATAAAATGGGCAAGCCGATATGGGAATGACATGTAAATGCCCATATGGGTATAACATGGGAATAAACTGGGCAAACCGATATGGGAATGACATGTAAATGCCCATATGGGTATCACATGGGAATAAGCTGGGCAAACCCATCTGGGAAACATTTTGCCCAAATGGGTATCATATGGGAATAAGCTGGGCAAACCGATATGGGAATGACATGTAAATGCACATATGGGTATTACATGGAAATAAACTGGGCAAACCCAAATGGGAAAGACATGTAAATGCCCATATGGGTACTTTATGGGAGTAAGCTAGGCAAACCCGTCTGGGATATATATGTCAATACCCATATGGGTATTAAATGGGAGTAAGCTGGCCAAACCCATATGGGAAAGACATATGAATGCCCACATGGATATCACATGGGAATAAGCTGGGCAACCCCATTTAGGGAAACAACTGTAAATACCCATATGGGTATCATATGGGAATATGCTGGGCAAACCGATATGGAAATGACATGTAAATGCGCATATGGATATTACATGGGAATAAACTGGGCAAACCGATATGGGAAAGACATGCAAATGTCCACATGGGTATAACGTGGGAATTAGCTGGGCAAACCCAAATGGGATATATATGTCAATACCCATATGGGTAATAAATGGAAGTAAGCTGGCCAAACCCATATGGGAAAGACATATGAATGCTCACATGGATATCACATGGGAATATGCTGGGCAAACCCATCTGGGAAACATATCTAAATGCCCATATGGGTATCATGTGGGAATAAGCAGGGCAAACCCCTGGGGAAAGACATATGAATGCCCATAGGGATATCACATGGGGAATAAGCTGGGCAACCCCATCTGGGGAAACAAAATTCAATGCCCATATGGGTTTCATATGGGAGTAAGCTGGGCAAGTCCATATGAGTATGATATTCCAAAGTCCAAATGGGTGTCATTTTGAAATGACCTGGGCAAACCCATATGTTAAAATATGTAAAACCCAATGTGGGTATTATTATTGGAATGATCTGGGCGAACCCATGTGGGTAAGATGTGTATATAATAAACTGGGTAAACCCATATTCTTGAGGGGTACATACTTCTGACAAAAAATTATCAGCATACTATTAAAGATCTACATTGTACATATTTGCAAACTGAATTCATATTTTGTTGTCATTATACTGGCCCTAACTTATCAAACGGTAATAGAGTACCGAAGTGTGACGTCATACCGCCCAAGTTGTCAAGGTTGCTGGTTCTAAACAATTTTGTGCTGAACAATGGCGTGGTGATCACACCGGCACCAAACACTGAATTTGCCCTGCTCCAGTCCGTTGCTTGACTGATTTCGCGGTGAACCTCAAGCACGGGCTTTGTTGTTTAGAACTAGTAACCTGGACGACGAGCGAATATGACGTCAGCACTTCGGTACTCTATTAATCTATGCAGACCTAAAGAATGTGAGAAGTGCTTAAGAGAAAATGAAAGCACCTCCCAACCTCCATGTGCTTTTGACCCCTAGTACAAATGGTTGAGTCCACTTTTCAAACCTGCGCCACCTCATGAGGAAACGGCATTCCATTGCTACTACTTACGAAGGAAGCACTACACATCCACCTCCCTACTCTTTGAAGGTAAGCTGCTTTTTATATCTTATCATTTCTTTCTAAATTCCATTTTCTCTTTGATATTGTTTATTCATTAAAAGTACATATATAGCCTGAGATGTACCTTCCAGTGACATTTTCTGGTCCATGACTGTCTTTTGTGGGATTATTATGAGTGAATTGATAGAGAAATGTTAATTCAGTTGAGATACCAACACTATAAACACGATGAACAATTGCTTTGGTAGACAAAAGAACATCCCTTCATTACTATTATATAAAATAAGCAGAACAGGTGAATATGCATGTACACCTGTTCTACATATTTTTACATAATAGCAATGAAGGGATGTTCTTTTGTCTACCAGGGCAATTGAGGAAGGTACAGTGACGAGCTGTATATTTTGTCCGCTTCTTTGTTCGCCATGTTCATAGTGCAGTTTACCTTAGCTTAATACTCCCATTGTTTAAGTTGCAAGGCCTAAGAGGAAAGAAGTATGCCTGGGTCATATCGTTCACCCACCGCGTGATAGTTTACATTCCCTACTGGTCTGTTTATAACCATGGGGTTGTGTGGTAACTCCTTGGTTTAACTAAGTGGTCTGGCTTTCCATGTATATGGGCTAAGAAATCAAAATCATTTCACTAGGCAACTGTGTATCGAGCACATAATTATGCAGCTTCAATTTCAAGACAAGATTATTATGTCATAATAATGTTATTGTTCGCTTCATGTGAGGAGCATCTGCCATAAATGAATAATTGATGTGTCATTACTACCATTCTCAAAATATACAGATGATCTTGATATCTTTATAAAGTTGCCTTTCTTGCACTCTTATTTCTCTCCCCTCCCTTATTTCTGTATCAGTATTGTACCTTTATTCCATACACCATTTTATTTCCTGCTATATTTCTTGTCATTTCCCTTTGCATGGGTCAATAGGTATTATCCATATTTCTATATGTTTTCTTTTTTTCCTTTTTCTTTTCTTTTCCTTTTTTTTTTTTTTTGGGGGGGGGGGGGTGGGACCCGACTCTCTTTGATTTTTTTTTATTTTATGGAAACGGCATGATGTCTCGTATATGTGGTATATAGAGAGAGTGAGAGAGAGAAGGGGAGGGGCAGGAGAGAGAAAAAAACGAGCTAACATTTAGATTTGCTTTTTAAAAAATATCTGCATTGGTAATCAAAAATTGTAGCATATTTGCAAATTTCACTACAAAAGTTTAATATTGTAAATATGCCAGTGTAATATTTTTTGTGAAATTTGTTACATGTACATATATCTCACTCTGTCGTTTCAGATCCAGCAAATAGACGAGAAAAACAACAACGGTACGAGGAAACAGCATAAGCAGTAACGTAACAACTAAAAAAAGAAATTAACGTATATTCTAGATGGACAAAATGAAGAAGACTTCTGGCACGTGTTAAGATTATATCATGATTATATCCAAACTGGATGAAGCTGTTAAGGTGGCACCATAAGTAGTACCTGCAGGAAAATGTTTGCAGTATTCGGAACTGAAGAAATGTTTACTATGAATACTATGAAGGCCGGGAAAACTCCTTTCAACATGCCCTGGTCGTGTATGCATCTCAACTATGGGGGAATGCACAATCAACTGATGAACAAAAACCGCAGCTTCATTAGATGTTGACCAGTAATTTGGATAATTATGAGGAAGTGCCAGATGGAAACAATTATTGTTTAACCTTATCGTTTGGATAGCATGATGTGATTGTAATAACAAATACTGCATATTAATCATCTTTAATGTATGCATGGTGAAGGAGGCCTAGAGATTACAACTGGAGGAGAAAGTCTATTGTATATCAATTCATTCTACTTCTGACCGCCGTTCTGTTATTTGATGAATTCGCCAACTGGGCCTTTGGGTATTAAAATATTACTTACTCAGGTCTTTGTGATAAGATACATGCATTTCTGAAAGAACATTCTAAACTCATGGGGCTTGACACTGAACTCCACTAGCCTGCACGTTATGAAGGAACTAATGGCGAAAAATGGATAGTGTGAAATTGTTTCGGGGTATCGCCTTAACCATGACACATGTAGTGGCAAGCTATAATCCGGAGTCGACCCTTCCGAACAGATGCATATTTTTTTCAATAGTGAGAAGGAGCCGTGATATAAACTACCTAACCTACAATATTCCATTATTTATTATTTTCACAATGTGTTTTTTCTTTTAAGTTTGTTTTAAGTGTGTTGCCAAGGCTGTTCTTTAGAAATTGTACTTACAGTATCTAAACACACTTCCAATACCATGTGATGTGTCACAAAATTAATTGTATGAGAAATGATTCCATCAAAATCCCATTATCATTTTTAATGGTAGACTCCTAAGCTTATTTCACTTCAATAATATATGTCGTTGCATATCCCCAAGCTTAAAATGAAAAATCTCCAGTTCTTTTTGTAAGATGAACATTATGGTGGTTAATTGATTGATAATTTATTTAACCTGACAGCTAAGAAAGCAAGTTAGCGTATGTTTGTAAGCAAGCAACCGGGGGAAAGAAATCTTTTGGTCCTATTCGAGGGACTTGGAATAATTCCTTACCAACTACACAGTATTAATTTCTAATATTAAAAAGGTTTACTTTGAAATATGATTACTTACTATTTAATGGGTAAAACTATGTAGAAATAAGTGAATACATGATTGCATGAATGGGATTAATGGGGTACTTCATGGAAATCTAATTACTGCTATGGAGTAAATTTCATGGGCATGTACGAATAAGTGAAAATATATATGCAGATCAATATAAAATACATGTATGTCGTTGCCTATTCCCAACTTAAAAGTAAAATTCTTGTTTGATGAAAATATCATTTATAGATGCATATTTATAATAAAAAATGTTTATATACTTTGATAATCTAATTACTACTCTGGAGTAAATTTATTGGGTATGTAGCAATAAGTGAATACATGTCAGCGTGAATGAGTTTGGTGGGGGTACTTCATATATAGGCATGCTCAGAAATTTGTTGACCGCGCAAACAGGTCTGTTTTCAAGACAAAATTCCACAGGCAATACTCATTATTTGTGACATACATGTATGTACACAGGTTGCATGGCAGGTCACCGGCAACTTATATTTCAAGTACCCCCCATTTTCCTTTTAATGTTGTTGTTTTTTTGTACTGGCATAGCTGTGGTGAGAGGCTGATGATGATTGTATGATCAAGTAGTCTTTGTGTCCCATGACTTTCCTTAAAACCGATTTAGGAGTTGTCCCCTTGTATCGAATGAATAGACCAAAATAGGCATATTGTAAATCTTAGTTGCTACATTATTTCGGGCCCATGAGGGGGCCCATGGGGGAACACAATATATGGGATCAATCATACTGTTCCCATATATTACCCAGATGGACCCCAGATTAAACCCATATGGGCCATCGGGTATGGCCCATATGGGTCCCCAATGGGCCTTGTGTGCAAAATACTATGGGGCCCCATATGGGCATTCCAGGGTAGGACCCATATGGGATAGCCTAGTATTTGCCAACATATTGCCCACATTTATACCCAGATTGGCCCCAGGCTGAACCCATATTAGCCATATGGACGGCCTTTATGGGCCCCATATGGGCCTTGGGTGCAAATTCTTTTGGGGCCCATATGGGCATTCCCATGTGGGACCCATATGGGAACCCACAGATAATACCCATATAGGATAGCCCATATTTTACCCACATATTTCCCACATTTATACCCAGATGGGCCCCAGGCCGAACCCATATTGGCCATCTGGGATGGCCCATATGGGACCCACATGGGCCTTGGGTGCAAAATCTTATGGGGCCCGTATGGGCATTCCCATGTGGGACCCATATGGGAACCCACAGATAATACCCATATGGGATAGCCCATATTTTACCCACACATTTCCCACATTTATACCCAGATGGGCCCCAGGCCGAACCCATATTGGCCATCTGGGATGGCCCATATGGGACCCATGTGGGCCTTGGGTGCAAAATCCTATGGGGCCCGTATGGGCATTCCCATGTGGGACCCATATGGGAACCCACAGATAATACCCATATGGGATAGCCCATATTTTACCCACATATTTCCCACATTTATACCCAGATGGGCCCCAGGCCGAACCCATATTGGCGATCTGGGATGGTCCATGTGGGACCCACATGGATCTTGGGTGCAAAATCTTATGGGGCCCATATGGGCATTCCCATGTGGGACCCATATGCAAACCCATATGGGGCCTACATGATCCACATATGGGCTTGCTACCTGGGTACAGACATATTCAATTTTTATCATACTGTTTCTATAGGAACAGCCATGTTTTGACATGACGGTGACTTCCAATGACTCTGATTCTACTTGCAATCAAACGGGCACCCCAAAATACATATACACTGTTGGTCATAATGGTAGCATAATTTTTTTTTCTACCTTTCGTACACTATTGACAACAATACGAGTCATTTTTTTTCAAAATAAAGCTTATATCTTCACCGATTTTATTGATAAATCTGTTCTCAACATATGAAATAAAAAATATAAGACAAAAATTAATTCATACAAACTTTATACACTGGTTTAAACCACTTTTGACAAACACAATCATCCAGACCTTGGATTCCTGGAAAAATGTTTAACCATGATAATTTTATCGTGAAAAATAAAATCTTGGGATCTTTTGATGATTGAAGGGAAGTGTTCCTCTTTTTAATCTTGTTGGGTCACTTAGTACCTGGTATGGCCACCTCTGGCACGCACCAGTGCCTCCACACGCCGTGGCATACTGTCCACAAGGTTGTTGATGGTGTTCAAGGGCAGTGCATCCCACTCTTCGGTCAGTGCCTGGGCTAACTCCTGCACATTTTGAGGATGATTGTTTCTCTCATTGATGGCACGGCCCAATGCATCCCAGGCGTGCTCAATGGGGGTTCATGTCGGGGAACAGGCAGGCCAAGGCATCTGCTGCACGTCCTCTGCGTCAAGGATATCCCTCACCAGACGTGCCCTATGTGATCGAGCGTTGTCGTCTTGGAGCTGAAAGTTATTGCCATATACCCTTCTCGCGTATGGAAGACAATGGCGTTCCAGGATATCGCGGTACACGACGGCGTTGACGTTTCCTTCAGGTGCAGCCAATGACGTTTTTCCGCCATAACATATTCCGACCCATACCATCACTGAGCCTCCACCCGCTTGATTGGTTTCCTGGACACAGTCATTACGGAGGTTCTCGCCCCACAATCGTCGAACCCTCTGCCTCCCATCGGTGAGGTCAAGGATGTACCGGCTTTCATCAGTGAAGATTACATGGCGCCAGTGACCAAGCTGCCATCTCCTGTGCCTCCTAGCCCACTGGAGTCGAGCAACCCGGTGGCGAACAGTGAGACGTGGAACCTTGGTCATTCGCCGAGCTCTGTAGCCATGTTGGACAAGTCTCCTGTTTACGGTTTCCGTGAAACGTTCACTCCGAAGTGCCTCCTCCACAAGTGGCAAAGACGACTCGCTGGCATTCTCCGGTTCCTACGGCACATGTTCAGCAGTTGACGGTCATCCCGTGCGGATGTTCTTCGTGGTCGACCTGTAGATCTGTCTGGACTCAAAGTACCCGCCTCTCGATGTCTTATAAGGATGCGGCACACACAACTCTACGATAGTCCAAGAATATCTGCAATCTGGGCCTGTGTCCGTCCATTCCGTCGGAGTGCAAGGACCCTCTGACGAATTGTTAGTGCCGTTGTGCGAGGCATAGTGTAAGGAATCAATGTACCAAATTTGGTAGGAATTGATCAAGCTAACTCTGAAAACGGGCTATCAACACACGTAGGCTTTCTGCACGAAATGGACAGCAAAACAACAGCAGAAAGGAGGCTCCGCCTTTTATAGCACCAAACAATAAGATAGGCCACGTTATGGAATGTTTCACTTGACCGACTTTTACCTCGACAATACAAAATCATTATGTAATCAATGAACCTGGTCAATATTATCTATTTAGGCTTTTAAATATGATTAAATCAACGGATGACTATGAAAATACGAATTATGCTAACATTATGACCAACAGTGTAGTTAGATGGTTACAATTTGTTTTTGTGATGTTGAATTACACATATATAGTATTTTCTAAAATTCAATTCCTTGGTGTGTTACCATGGTAACAACCTTAGTGGTCACGCCCACTACCAACTTTATGTAAAATAGGAAGAATATGAGAGCTGAAGGTCCTAGCTAACATGCAGAAAAACATGATTTAAGATTGTGCAGACAGTTGTTTTTCTATTTTGTATTGATAAATCATAGATATTTTCCACATATATCAGCATTTTGTGGGACGGTTTCCATAGCAACGGCCCTTGACTCAGATTGTGGTTGGAATCAGTGAAGCAGCTTGAAATACATATATTAGAGGGCTTACCATATATTTTATGCTGCTAAATGAAAAATCTACGGTATTTTCTAAATTCCAGTATTTCGTTATGTGTTACCATGGTAACGGCCCTAGCGGCCACGCCCACCACCACCTTGATGTCAAACAAGCAAATTATGATAGCCGAGGGTCATAACTAATATAAAAACATTATCAAAGACTGTGCAGACACCTTTTTGTTTCTATTTTGTAATGGTTACAGATTTTTTCCACAAATAACAGATTTTTGTTGGACCGTTTCCATAGCAACGGCTTTTTTTGACACGCCCATGATTTTAAATGGCTCAGATTGTGATTGCAATCTATAAGGCAGCTTGAAATACACATAATGGGATGCCTACCATATATTTTATAGCTATATATTTACAAAGATGCAGTATTTTCTAAGAATCCAGTATTTTTTATGTGTATTAACTGTCCTACAGGCCACACCCACCATCAACTGTACATCAAATAGGCAGATTATGATAGCTGAGGGTCCTAGCTAATAGAAAAACATAGGCTTTAGGCTTGTGCATACACCTTTCTGGCGTTTCCATAGTAACGGCCATTTTTTACACGCCCATGACTTTAAATGGCTCTGATTATGGTTGCAATCAATTGGGCACCTTAAAATAAATTTGGAGGTGGTTTGCGATTTGTGCCAAAGATGTGTCATCATCGTAGTCATTTGTTGCAGCGTGAATGTCATGCTGACCTTTCAAGACTTTGAAGTGTGAAGAGTTTCGCGTTATGCGGTAGAAGCCACGAGATGAAACAATTTGCGACTGAACCCTTTATCGCTATGACCTTCAGAGGTCTGGTGTCGAAAGGAGTGGTGTATTTACCGATATGCGCATCATGCTTCACAAGGACATCGTTACCAACTTCTATTCGCGATTTTCTGATTCTTTGATGCTTTTCCGCGTTTACCTTCTGCTTCTGCTTCGAGATCATGGACTTATCGCGATTGCGAATTTCGCCGTCATTTTCAGCGTGCGATTGACGCTCAGGTAAGCGAGTGCGGATTGGACTCTGGAACATTACTGTCGCTGGTGGTACTCCATATGTGCTATGTGGAGTAGCTCGGTAATTTCTCAGAAATGTGTATAGCTCTTGTTTCCATGACTTACGCTCGGCGGATGCTGTGCGGACAACTTTCTTTAGAACGCGCATGACGTCACCATTGGCCTGTGACCATCGCGGCGTGACTCTCGATGTCGGAATCCCAGTATTGAGAGAATTTCATGAAGTATTCACTATTGAACGGTGGTCCGTTATCTGTACGGACAACTTCTGGTTCACCAAACAATGCAAATATACGATCTAAATGTAGGATAACCGCTTTACTGGAAGTAGATTTGAGAATTTCCACTACTGGGAATCTGCTGTAGTAATCGATGATGACAAGAAGGTGCTCTCCGGTTGGAAGATCTGAGAAGTCTATACTGACTTCTTTACAAGGATGTGTTGGAAGTGCTGACATTTGGATGGGTTCAGGCGTAGTTGAATTGCTTGTTGCTTGGCATGGAATACATTGACTGATCTTTTCTTCCACACGCTTATCGGTACCAGGAAACCATTGCAAACGTTGCTTTGTACAAACGACACCTTGGTGCCCATGTTGTGCGATTGTTATTATGCGATCACCAAGGCAAGACGGAATCACAATTCTCTGATCACGGAGTAGCAATTTTCCGTCTTTTGCTACACTGAGCTCGTTCTTTACATTTTTTAAACACTTGCAGCTCTGGTGCTATCGAGTGCCAGCTATTCTCCTCGACCACTTTCATGCACGGCAGCAGAGCATGATCAGATGTGGTTACAGCAGTGATCTGTGAAAGTGGAGTATTATTATTATTATTATCTCATCCATGTTGATCAATTTGGACACTGTATCTTCAACTACACAGTCGATGTGCTCTTCTGCGTTTGGCTCAACTATTGACGTGCTAGGTAAGGGATGTCATGGATGTCGCGACAAATAGTCGGCCGGGTTGGTTGCACCTGGTTGGTATTCTAGTACAAAATCGTACTGCTGAAGGTGGAGCATCCATCTCTCCATTCTCGCTGGCGGAGATGAGTTGGATCTGTTGAACTTGCTGCCATATAAGTAGAAATGGAAGTGTTGAACAGGACTAGCATCTACAACAACAGTGGACTGGAGATGTAAGTCGAAATATGCCATGTGACAGTGCTGTGCTATTGCGTGCTTGATGTCAGTTTGGCATGACGATCTTCCCATGACCTTGGAACGCTTTGTCTGGTCAGTTCACGAAGACAACGATGCAAGGTTTGGGATGAACATGGCACAGAAGGTTGCTAAGCCAAGAAAGCTTCGGACTTCTTCTCGATTGCTAGGAGGTGCTGCCTCGATCAACGACTAGACTTTTGTGGGACTTGGTGATACGCCTGATGAGCTGAAGATATGACCAATGATGTTGATAACTCTTTGGAGTCCTGCTAAGGCTGACTGAATGAAATTCTGGAATTGCTCTGCTCCACTGTTGACTCCGAAATTCAATCTCTTGTACTGAAACAATTCAACATGGGTGGAGAAGACAGTGAGGTAGCGTGATGTATCATCTAGTTCAATCTGGTGATACCCAATGTTGAGGTCAAGCTTTGTAGACATGGTTGATCCGTAAAGCTTGGCCAGTATGTCATCAATGGTTGGTGTGACATGTCGCTCTCTCTCGATAGCTTTGTTTACAGCTCTCATATCGACGCAAATTCTTATTTTGCCTGGTTGTTTTGGTACAACTCGAATTGGAGAAACCAATGGTGTAGGTTTACTATGCACCGGCTCAATGATGTCCAATTCTGGCGTACAAGTTCAGCTTCGACATGTCGCCTAACATGGAAAGGTATCCTGCAATGCGGCTGAGCAACAGGAGTGATGGAATGATCCACGTGAAGTTTGCATGTGACACCTGCTATCTTGCCTAGTCCAACAAAGCGATCACTGCATTCTTTGATGATTGATGGTGCTGCTTGAACATTGTATGTAACAGCGATCATGTGGGACTCTTTCACAGTATTCAGGAGTAGCAGAGTAGGACCACTGTGCTCTGTAATGTAGAATACAGCCCTTTGTGTCTGCACTTTGTGACGTATTAGCAGAGAGATTTTCCAAGAACATCAATGGGACTGTTGGCACTAAATGCATGGACTTGTTTACTTGAAGGTTCGAGTGGTGATTAGTCTTTGCAAACTGCGTTCAGAGTTTGTCTACTCATAATGTTCACTGACGTACCTGTGTCAGTGACAGCTGTAGTCTTGACTACATTGATGAGCAAGGATACTTTGAGCAGTTGATTACTCTCATCTGATGCACTTGTGGCGAATAGATAGTCCTCGTTAGTTGACTCACCTTCCGATGTTTGCTGAGATGGCTGCGGCTGTGAGTGTTGCGTTGTCTTTTCTACAAGGTTCACCGCTGCTTGTTGTTTCAGTTTGGTTTTGCACACTTTCGCAAAGTCATTTTTTTCCTCGTGCTGGACATGGATAATAATGTTTTTGTTTAGCTTGAGCATGTTTCCTGACGGTGTTGACGTTCGTGCTTGACGTAATGCACGTCGGAAGTGTCATTCGTGGTCTTTGCCATCTCACTGGCATGCGCAGTGACTGCTTCAGCTGCTCGTACAATCGTCATGGCTTGGTCTACGATCAAGTGTGCTTCATGGAGGAGACGTTGACGAATGTTAGCATTTCTCATACCAAGAATTATCCTTTCCCAGATTATGTCAGTGTTTCAAATTTAGTCACACGTATCTGTGAATGACTTTAGAGATGGCTATCGTGACGTCTTGGTCTAGGATCAAGTGTGCTTCACGGAGGAGACGTTGACGAATGTTAGCATTTCTCATATGAAGAATTATCCTGTCCCAGATCCTGTCAATGTTTCAAATTTAGTCACACATAATCTGTGAATGACTTTAGAGATGTAACAAAGTTCTCAAACGTTTCACCCTCTCTTTGTACTCTCGTGTGGAATATGTATCGTTCATAATTATGTGGTATTGGCATGTACCTTGCAATGTCTTCAAAATGATCGATTACCTTCTGATATGTCTTGGCATCAGCTTCGTGAGCCTACGTAAAGGCGTGGTACAGGCATGACAGGACGACCGCTGACTGCCCGATCACGGCTAGCAGATCGGAGTCGCCTCGTCATCACGGGTTGCTATCCCCTTCAGTCAGACCCAACTCCGTAATACCGAGCACGGGTATATACTCCGAAAACGGCGTATAGAACACGATGAATATAGAGCCCTCATCGTTCAGTATGAGACAGTGCGTACAAAAGGCACGTGGAAAATTTGCAAAGTCAACCTACCAACGATATACATATTCTTAAAAATAATGCTGCGTGTCAATTATCTTCAAAATCCTTGAATGATTCGTCATATGAAGTGAATTTCAAATGACAAACATTTGAAATAAATATATCCGCAGCATTATTTTTGAAAAATATATTATCAACAGCAGGCCGACACTGCTCGATTTTCTCCATGCCTTTTGTACACACTGCCTCGCACTGAACGATGAGGGCTCTATATTCATCTTATTCTATACGCCGTTTTCGGAGTATATACCTGTGCTCGGTATTACGGAGTTGGGTCTGACTGCCCTTTGCAAGTTCGAAATTACTGAAAGCCTGCTGCTTTTTGAAACTGGTCGCAAGATTTGTTGAATCAATTTCCAGAGGTGGAGGCGGTGGAATTGTGAATGTGGCCATCGTTTGCCCATTCCCTCGTCGTCAATGTAGAGTACAAGTGTTAAATCACGGACACAGTTTAGACATTGTTTTGCAGTTCAAAGACAGTACGGTATACTCGTTTTATTTGTAACCTCGACTCCATGCTTACGCTAGGTGTGTAATAGATGTATATTACGACACTACAGATGCAGGGGTGAGATAGCTTGTGAAGAGCATCAAACACAACTCGCTGAAATTTGGCTGGGATATAAGGGCGAGGATTTCTAGTATTTGTAGAATAGTACAGTCAGAAGTAGGGAGTGGTAGAGGTTGGAGTTTGAGCAAGGTTGCAGTGAGTTCCTCGCCATCCTCCTGAGCAGCGGCGATGGCATTGAAATCAATGGTGGAAGATGATTTGAGAGAGTTGATTTCCATGCGGGAGTGTGTTTGCCACTACATTGTGTTTGCCACTAATATGCCTTATATTATGTCAGTTGTGAACCGAGATATGTAATCTAGGTGCCGGACTTCTCGTGGTGAATACCTGTCGGGTCTAGAGTTGTAGGCATGTATTAATGGTTTGTGATCTGTGTAGACACAGAATTGCCGTCCTTCTAGTGCATGCCTGAAGTGACGAATAGTGAGGTACATAGCAAGAAGTTCACGTCCGAAAATGCTATATCCCTGCATGGTCTCTGCGGACTGCAGGCGTTTGGAGAAGAAGGCGATGGGTTGCCAGTCATCATCAACTTGTTGCTGCAACACCCCTCCGACAGCAACATCTGATGCATCAACCATAATGAAGAGTGGGGCATTAGGCTTAGGGTGTGACAGAAGTGTAGCGTAAGCTAATGCTGTCTTGACTGATTTGAATGCATGGAGGGCTGCTTCGTCGAGATCAGTGGGTGGTTGTGTGGTAGCTGCACAATCGGGAATGAAGCGTCCATAGAAGTTGATGAGTCCGAGAATCAGTGACAGGGAAGTCGTTGATGACTTTGACTTTCTTGGGAAAAGGGTGGATGCCGTTCTCATCAACGATATGGCCTAGAAAGGTGAGGGAAGATGGCCCAAATTCACACTTGGCTGGGTTGATAACAACCCTATAAGCCTAGTAAAGAGAAGTTGCAGGTGTTGTACATGCTCCTCTGGTGTTTCACTCGCGATCAGGAGGTCGTCTATGTAGGCGTAAACAAAGGGAAGACCACGGGTTACCTCACCCATGAATCGTTGAAACGTTTGTGCGGCATTGCGTAGCCCAAAAGGCATGCGCACAAACTCATATAACCCAAAGGGTGTGGTTATGGCTGTTTTGTGTACGTCAGATTGATGGATTGGGATTTGATGATAGGCTCTGACTCTTGTTGAGTGCACGATAGTCTCCACATGGTCTCCAGTCTCCGGGTGTTTGCTTGGGCACCTTGGTCCAGTTGCTCCTTGATGGTTGGATTATCCCTAGTTCCAGCATGTGGTCAAATTCAGCACTAGCAACGCTGTACCTGTCGGTCGTTAGGCGACGAGGACGGGCTGAAACGGGAGGGCCTCTCGTCACAATGTGATGGGTGACGGAGTGTTTGACTGTTGCCTCCTTGTAGACAGGACGTGTGGTGTCGGGGAAATTAACTGAGAAGAGATTTGTAAGCAGCTTGACTGTCTGGCTTTACAAACATAGGACTGATAGAAGGAGAAGAAGAAAGGATGCCTTTTACTGATAGATTAGTAGTAGAATCGAGGAGTCGAAGATTGCGAACATCAACCAGCAAGCCAAAGTGGTGTAGGAAGTCTGCCCCTAGGATAGGCGTGAAAATATCAGCAATGATGAAAATCCATCTGCAAGCTCGACGTAAGCCGACGTCGAGAGTCAGTAAGTAGTAATACTTAAACGATTTACTGCTTGCAGATGAAATTTCGATGAAGAGTGATTTTTCTCGGATTTCGAAGGAAGAAGAACGCTCACTTCAGCTCCAGTGTCTACGAGAAGAGGCGAATATGTGTGGTACGTGCCCGGGGAACTTGTCGCCGCTAGTTGTTGGCTTGGTCATTTCCGGGTTGGTAGAATGAGATTTGAAGAAGCAGGGAGGAAAACATTTCTTGGCCTCATTTCCGAATCGCCAGTGACAATACCAGTCCCCTCCAGCATGGCGTTGTGAGCTGGGGCTTCTCGATTTCTGGTCTTGTTTTTTGACGAGAGCCTCGATCATGGCTGCGACTTCGGCCTCGGTTAGATTGAGAAGAAAAGGCTTGGACTTGCCAGGAAAGCTGTGAAATTTGAGCCTTGAGCTCTTGCATGTCAGAAGAAGAAGTAGGATGAGATGTAGAATAGGGCAGCTTTGAAACAGGGTGATAGTTGGATGGAGCTGTCTCAACGATTTTGTCCGCTAAATCGGCGAGCTTTTCGACCTCCATTGAGTCCCTAGTTGACGCCAGTATAAGATGGACATTTGTGGGGAGCCTTTGGAGAAATAGCTTTTTGAGAATATTCTCCTCCACTTGTTTGTGCCTAAAAGTTGCTTCATTTTTCGGAGCAACTGGGAGGGTTTAGGATCTCCCAACTCCTCTGCGATGAGCAGCTGATGTAGTAGATTTTGCTCTGATGCAGATGTCCTCAGGATGAGCTGAGCTTTAAGTTTTTCGTACGGCTTGTCCTTGGGAGGCGAGATCAGAAGATCGCGGATCTCTTGGGCAATTCTGGCTGAAGAGAAGATGCCTGCAGCACTCAAGACAAACGAACATGACTTGTTCTCTGTGCTCTCTGAAGATCTCACCTCTTTTTGGTCAAAGTTTATGACTAACAACTCGTTCCATGCTTTGTGAGATTTGCTTACAAACGGATGGCCATCGAAGCGCAACCAAGCTAGTTAACAAAGCCATTCAACCCAAACCATGCCTATTGTGTTTTACAATAAAGTGAACCAACTGGAATTTTTAAGACCGTGGTGTTCATTGATGCGTGACCCTGGAAACTTAAACAGGTTACCATTGGAAAGCAAATTAATTACTCTTTCATATGACATGAAATTAAACGCCGGTAAACATATAGTCTACTTGTAGGAAATTTTCAAAGTTGGGTTTCCTTTTTTTAAACGCCCATGAGAAGTGCAAACGTTATAACACAATGAAACATTGATAAAAAGTTAAACCTTACATGACTATGGCCAATCAATTCGTCTCTTGTCTCTGATAATGGCTGGGTAAGTAACTGTCAAGTAGACCGCCACCAGGACTAAAGTCGAAATAAACTGAACCATGTTTTCAAGATGAAATCAAAGAGTTTAGGTAAAAATTTAACGCCGTTGTGCTACCTTGCTGGCGTATTCTTAAATGTAGAGCGAGTTTATAAGCCCAGTTAATCAATCTGCAATGACAGTTCGAAATCAGTAGAGAAGGCGGATATGTCTTAAGTAAGGAAGAAATTGTTCAGACGACTAATGCCTCAGTCACAATAGGCTCCGATGCCATGTACGGGCCCCGTTCGATGAGTTTTTTTTTGTCTAAAATTGGGCGGTCATCCGAGCATTCGTGCGGTGACCGGCAGACAACCGGACGCTAATCGGGGTCATCGTTGTTGTTTTTTGGCATCGTTGGAGGCATCTTCAAATTTTAGCGCGGAGTTAAAAGCTAGCGATGGATTTCAGACATCGGCAGTGTCAACACATCGTTGACATAGCCGGCAGGTGGCCGCCCGGTGACAGTCAGATCTTCTGGGGGGTCCTGACAGGTGCCGCCAGGGCGTCTGGCATTTCGCCCGGTTCCCGTCAGATTGTTCCCACGATAAAATCTTCCCAGGCTCCTCCAAAAACAAACTTTTCCCGTCAGGGCGCCGCCCGGTCTGCCAGACACCCGTCAGATACCCGGCAGGCCATCGTCCGATAACCAAACGGCGCCCTGTAGGCGGCCCTCCGATTGTTTAAAATCGGACAGGCGCCGGCCGGTCTACGCCCGATGTTTGAACGATGTCTGGCGGCACACTGCCGACTAGGTGAAGGCGACCTGCCGGCGCCTGTCCGATGAACGGGCGGGGATCTAAGGTCGTCCGCCCGGGGAGTATAAATACCACGGGTGATAATCATCGGTAACTCGTCGGGAACACTAACGGTTACCCCCCGGAGACCGCAGGCCTCTCGCCAGGACACCGCAGGGCCACCTCCAGATGATCGCACGATGACCTACTATCGGCAGATGGCCGCAAGGTGACCGTCCTGCTTCCCTGCGGTCTCCTGCCGGCGCCCGGAAGATATCCTGCCGATCTCCGTCTGATGTCCGTCAGTTTTTCTCTCATAAGTGTCGGCCGGCATGCGTCCGGTGACTGCACGGGGAGCAATTTATTGTGACTGCTAGACCGACGTCATCCAAACATCGGCAAAACTCGCGATTTTGAAAAAACGATTTTGAAAATCGGGCGGTGACCTCCAGAGGCCATTATCGGACGGCCGCCGGCCCCAATTGTGACTGAGGCATTAGGGAGAACCAGAGAACAAAGAATGGTGTAAGACCCATGAGCTTGTGTGGTCTGTTTACTGTTGACCAAAGTCTTTAGCAAATAAATAAACTTTCATTAGCAAGGAAGTGGTCAGCAGCTCACTGGTAAGCTTACATTCCTACCAGAGGGTTAAATGAAAGAAAGTAATATAATATCCTGTCTAGTTTTGTACAAAACAAAGCATCTAATTATTCTTGGGATGCAGTAACTAGAATTAGAAATGAGAAATTAAGAAGGGTGAAATGAGGAAAATACCACAAGTCGAAACTACCTATTGGAAGTCGCTGACTGCTTAATTATTATTTTTATTTTACAGGGGCGACAGAACTTGTTTTAAAGCTTCGGGGGTGGGGTGGGGAGCTTCGTCAAAGGGCACTCTTTAGGATAGGGGTCATTTACAAAAGACTTGGTGGAAAAATACCATCATTGACATTATTGGAAAACCCCTTTAATGGTGCATTATGCCCTTTATATGACTTGCTGCTTTCTATTAATCATGGATGTAGACCTACAAGTATCATGATATTCCTGGACACAATTAAGTCGCTGACAAAACTACAGGTTAGACATTTTCCAGTGAGCGCGGAAGCGAGCTAGTAAAAAAGGAAAAAGCGACTTTAGCTTGTAAACAACATTGTTGCATTCTGTATCAATCCGATGTTTTTATCTGTAGATTATAAAGCTGATCAAGCTTACATTTAAATTTGTTCATGTGAAGTATATTGATTTGTTCTGCTCTGTTTGGTATTACGGACGGTATATTCGGCTTCATATTTTATTCGTCAAGTATAATCAAGTATAGTTTTATGAACATAGAAATTTCCAGAAGAGAAATTATTATTCATATGTGAAAAGTGAATGTGATGTGTAGCAGTAAAATGATCATAATGCACATCCAGTAGAGAGAACATTCTAGATCTTTACATTGTGTGTGATGTACTATAGGATAATTACAATGTACAATGTACATGTTGGAATGTGTTGATTATCCTGACCTTTGCATGAACCTCTTAGTAAGAGTGTAACATAATGATTGCAATGAGTCTATTTATACAAAATGGGAATCCCCTTCCTTTGTTACAAGAAGAACTATGTAGAACTTACAAGAGAGTTCCAAACTTTCATGAATATTGTAGTAGAAGGTAGAAAATTCTAATTCAGGATTGAGATTGTATATAAGCTGGGAGCTTGCACAGAAATTTCAGAATTTATACCCTGATTACATCGTGGAACATATTGCATAAGTTCTCAGTTAACACCATCTGATATTGATATTGATATCAACCTGTGGAGATCATCTTGGACCTCATCTTGGACTTCATCTTGGACATCATCCTTGACACATCATTATTGACATCGTTATCGACATTGTGGTCGACATCGTCATTGACATTATCGTGTATATACATCGTCATCGACATTGATGACTTCCTGAATTATCTTGGACATTCTTCGGCTGTATCTTCTGGAATGTTCTTTTGCCAGTTGGACAACATACCGTTTGGATTTAATATTTGGAATTTATATTTGTGGATTAGCAGCCAACTTACTCGACACTTCAAGAACATTCTGGACTCATAGGAGTTTCCCAGCTGAGAAATTGTAAGTCTTTGCCAGTTTAAGTACATGTAGTGTATTTGTAACTAGAATTTGTAATTTCTTTATATCATGTCATACCAGATGTTGGTAAATATTTAAATTAAACCATGAATCATACAAAGTTAATATATTTTGTTTGATTCTTATCTTTTGTGGATTTTGGATCGTAACAACTTGGATTTCTATTACTTGTATGTTAGCTGCTACGATGGGAATTTGTTTATTTGTTTGTATTTATTTCCTTATTAAGAAAACCACATACATTTTATAAAATACAACGTATACATGAGCTTAAAAAAAAAACCGAGGATGACCCAAATTCAGCAGTATTTACGAAATGCCGCTGTTCTTCCTTGGGGTCCAACATAGCATTATATATTAAAAATTATATCATAACACAATTACATAATAAAATATAATTAAAAAAAAAAAGAGAAACAAAATTAAAAAAAAACACAAATCAATCAATTTTGCAAACTACAGTCAAACCAAGTTACAAATTAATAAAATGAAAATGACTATACCCAAACCCAGACAATCCCCCCCCCCACACTTATATGCTCATTTATAATATTGACTCAATAGCAGTTTAAAGGATCTAATACATGTTGCACTTCGAATTTCATTGGGTAGTTGGTTATAAATGGAAATTCCCCTGTAGAAAAAGTTCTTTTACAATGATTAGACTTCGGCTTTGGGAGATATATTAGATTAGAGCGGAGTGTGTAATTGGAAGTTCTTATTGTGATATTGTCAGACATATAATTTGGGGTGAAATTATGCAAAATCCTATAAATCATTGTACACATGTGTTTGTTATAGCGGCAATCAAGAAGGTCCCAACCCAATTTGTCGTGAATATGTTGATTTGTGAGAAAAAGGATTGATTTTCATAATGATGCGACCCGCTCTGTTTTGGATTTTTTGCAAAGGTGAAAGAAAACTTTTAGGAGCAGATTGCCGCACAACATCTCCATAATCGAAATGTGGTATAATGACCGATTTATAGATTAAATTTAAACTTGATTCATTTACAACATGTCTTAATCGACCAAGGAAACCGACAAGCTTGCTAATTTTTTGACACATGTTATTTATATGAATATCCCATTTCAATACCTTATCAATATGAAGTCCAAGGTATTTGGTAGTTTCAACCTTTTGTAAGATCATATTATTTACTTTCACATTAAGGATATTATACTTTGCTAATATGTTACGCGTGCCAATGAGCATGCTATCAGTCTTCGTATAATTAATCAATAATTTGTTTTGAGAAATCCATTTGTCCAAAACCTCCATCTCGGTATTTAGAGCAGATTCTACATTTGGATTTTTATGAGAAAAATAGATTACGGTGTCGTCTGCATAGAGATGAACTTGGCACAATTTAAAAATGTCAGGGAGATCGTTGATAAGTATACAAAACAATAAAGGTCCTAAAATGGAACCCTCAGGTACACCATGGGTTAACTGTTTTTCTTCCAATAAAGAATTATTGACCTTTGTTACTATTCTCCTATTAACTAAATAATTCTCAAACCACTTAAGGGTTAAACCCCTCACTCCAATGTCACACTGTTTTTGTAGCAGCACTTTGTAATCGACAGTATCAAAAGGCTTCTTTAAGGGAATGTCGAAAAAGTTATTTAAAAATAATAATGTGCTATCTTTATTTTTCTATTAAATCAGAATATTTCATTTGATATGATTTATGGAAGTTATAGGGATTATAGACCTGCAATGTAATTTTATTAGCCTTATTCTTTTTAAATTCAAGACAGCTAGAAAAGGCTTTAATAAAATGAGATTGCGTGGGAGCAATTCCTTATATAAATATAAAGATTACGTTAAGAGTGGCGTATCCAAGATAATCCAGGAATGTACATGCCCCTATGTGCCAGCCAAAACAAAATCTGACATAATATGAAAGGAAATGTGTACCCACCCCCATAAAAATAATCTGAAAACTGTGATAATTTTTTTCCTTGCTTGTCCTAAAAATTCGAAATAGAATGTATCTGATGATTTTTTTGTTCGTCAGGCGTGAGCCTCCCCCTCTCCCTGCATTCCTGGATACGCCAACAATATAACCAACTTACGGTAAGTTATTTGTAATATTCTGCTGTAGAAATGTGAGACGACAGGCGAAGAAAACAGTATAGGGGCTTGCTCCGAAACCATCACCAACGCAATAGGGCCTTTACCGATTGTACGAAAAGGGGGATGGCCTCCGTGTTTTGAATTGAATTAACCAGTAACTAACAATATAGCAGCTGATGATATAATTTATTTATTACCAGTCCTATTCTGTCTTTGTAGGAATATCCCATTACTTTTGCCCCCATCTCTCTTTGTCTCTCCCCTCCCCTCATTTTTCTCATACTCTCTTTTCTCTCTTACAACAGATCTGTAAAAATGACTCCAATAGCATTGAGGAAAAATAATGATCTCTTAATTTTTAATTTGTTTCTTTATTAGGAACTCAACAGAAATCACAACAATTACAAGTGATTTACATGATTAAAAACAAAATCACTGAGCAAAAAAAAAAAAACAAACAAAAAACCCAACAAAAACAAACAGTAAAAATAAAGCAATTGGAACAAAATTTAAAAAAAAATAAATAAAAATGATCTCTTATTGCTCCCCCCAATCTTTCAATTTAATGAGATCGACCACCAACACTACGCAATTATATTCTTCACATCCATGACAGAATAGCAGGGACGGATCAAGAGGGGCGAATCGGCCGCGGCCCCCTTCTTAAAATCCAAGTTGGCATATACGGGATCTTGCCTAAATTGTGAAAAACCCGGATCGAGCACCAAATTTAGTTTGGAAGCCCAAGAGCCTAAAAATGCCGTTCTATTAACCCTCCGAGAAAAACTTGTAAAAAGGCCCACCCCGCAAGACTGACCTGAGAGTCCGGGCATGGATCAGTTGCGGATTTAGGAGGCTTTTAAATAAAATTGTATCCCCCTTTTAGAACTGATAACTTTTTTACTTGTCAGAGAATTATTGAGGAAAAGTGGACTTATAATGTCTGATACCCTACACCCCTCCACTGAGCGACGTTCGGAGGGCTGGCGAGAAGAAAAAAAAATGAAAAAAAAAAACCCTTGATGAGCCAAGTTTTGGCAAACTGACATATCATCGGGAACGCCACCACCTCGATCGGGATCGCAGAGGGGTAGACCAAGCCTAGATAGTGCTAGACACCTATCATGTCAATGCACCTATTCCGCTCAGCTATTCCATGCTGCTTGCATGAACATCGGCCATTAGGCTATGCGTAATGCGGTGATAGAACATTGATTATACGAATTTATGAATTTAACACATTGAATTTTGCCTCAGGTACATTAGAAATATAGTGGTGAACTGGAATTTAAATTAATTAAATTAATTAAAATCATTTCAAAACCCCTGTTTTCATGTGTTAACCTATGGGAGCTGGAAGGCCAAAAGCATGCATATTCCCGGGGATTTATGGGGGGTTTACTGGACTCACCGTATCAGAGCTTTAAATTTCATGTAAATCACATTTTTTACATTTTCAAAGAAAAATTATGGAATTAAAATCACCCTAAAATTCCTTGTTTTTGCGTGTTAACCTATGGCAGGCGAGACGTTTTTGGTCAAAAGCATTCCCGGGGATTTATGGGGGGTTTCCTCGACTCATCAAGCCTTAATTATACCTTTGGGAATTATAATCATCCTAAAATTCCTTGTTTTCGCGTGTAAACCTATGGCAAGAGAGACTTTTTGGGGGTAAAAAGCATGCATATTCCCGGGGATTTATGCGGGGTCTATTCAACTAGTTGAGTCTTAATTATACATTTTCAGAGCTTTAAATTTTATTCAAGGCACATTTTTCAAAATTTGGATTTAATTCTGCGGGAATTATAATCATTCAAAAATTCCCGTTTTTGCGTGTTAACCCTATATGGCAGATGATTCTGTCAAAAAGCAGGCATGATCCAAGGGATTCATATCGACATTTATTGACAAAAATTGTTCAAGAAATGTTTTTTTAACTATCCATCCTTGTTCTCGTGCAAAAATCAGACTTGAAAAAGATAGAGTAAGATATGAAATATCAAGAAAAAGTGAGACATATTTTCACGTGTTATACCTATGGAGAACGTATTTTTCAGAGTCTGTTTTTAACACAGCAAAGTATGCCTCCAAAATGTACTACGGAAGTAGGTCAGAGTAATCTGTCTTGATACTATTTAAAGTCTTTGGTATTACCTTCACTAAATTCCATGATTTTGGAACTTTTCCTTCTGTAATTGATCTATTAATGAAATACGTAATTGGTTTACTTAGAATATCTGCACATGCCTTCAGAAGCTGAACGGAAATACCGTCAATTCCCACTGATTTTTTGTTTTTTAACTTTTTGATTTCATTTATAACGTCATTCTCGGAAACAATAAAAAATGTGAGTGTATTCTGACAAGGTATATGCGTTTTGCTGTCTTCTGGAACGATAAATACATCCGCTTTAGCATTGTGTTGTATTCTCAACAATTCTGACGCAACGCCGGCAAAATGATTGTTGAATTCGGTTGCTTTACTGTCTGAATATGTTTTACATAGAGATGTTGGACGAGGATTTCGGTAAAAAAGATTTCAGAATTTTCCAGGATTCATTTCTGTCGGGACAATTCGCTAACTTCTCAGTATAATATTGCTTTTTAGATTTCCGAATGACTGACGTCACTTTATTTCTCAGTTGCCTATACTCCTTCCACAACTCTTCCTTCTTTTGAGCAATAGCTCTCTTTTTAGCATTATCTCTTTGTTTTATCAATTTATAAATTGACGCATTTAACCAAGGCGAGTATGTCTTCCGCATGCATTTTGTTCTCCAACGCATGTGCTTATTAATTACATTAACAACAACATTTTCCCATTTCTCGACGGCATCATCGAGATCATCACATGTTACAATATCATTCCAATTAACTTTCCACAAATCCTCACGAAATGAACACGAGTCAGTACCGTTAGACTTTCGAAAAGTCACATTATTATGACTATGGGTGGTTACATTGTGTGATTTCCAGACCATATAATTCATAATGATCACCCATGGATACCTCAAGAACACCAGACCTTTTTATATTGTCGAGATGGTTTCCAGCATATGATCGATAAGAGAGGCTGTTTCACTAGTTATTGTAGTACATTTAGTCGTATTTACATATTGAAACCCATACATTTTATTCACTTGATCATATTTTTTTGTATGTGAAAGAGCTGGTTTTAATTTCACAATACTGAGAATAACGATTATTAGTGATAATTCATGACATACAATCTGTTCATAATTGTTACACTACGTTATTCAACACATTCATTACTTTTAAAACTTAGAATGTTCATCAGCAAAAACAACAACAAAAAAATATATGAGAGTTATAATAGTGAGAAACTCTAAATGCTTTGTACAATAATAAATATGCAAGAAGTTAAAAACACAGAGAATGAAAAGACTCAAAATGACGGGGAGCGGTTTTTTTTTGCAGTTCAATTTAGTTCAACGGAAAGAAAAACTGAGAGCGATGAAAGAAGCATACAATTTTTAAATTTGAAATCGTCAATTTATTTTTTGTTCTAAATAGTATAAGAACACCTGCTAAAATTGAAAAGAATTTATAAAATTTATCAATATTTGGTTCTGTGATTCGATGCACTTCGGTTGTTTAATTATGTGATGGGCAGGGGCGTCGCTAGGCTAACATTTTGAATGGGGGTTGTGACACCCAAATTTGCTGACAAAAATGCACCATAATCTCCCCCCTCATAATAATAAAAGAAAATCACATATGTAGAGATCTTGATCATACGGGTTCATTTAGCCAGGAGGGGGCTGGCGCTTTTTCAATTTCTAAATTTTTAAAATTTAAAATTTTTTAAAAACTCTTCGTAGTGAAATGTACAGAAGTTACACACAGAAGTTACATAATTAACTCGGAACCTCGCTGCCCATATATGTGGATATTCTTTCTCCTCCCTGCCCGAATATCGGAACTTTGAAATTCCTCGGGGGAGGGGGGCTACAGCCTATTGTCGAAGTGGGACACCTTTCTCCTCGCTGCCCGAATATGAGGTGGTGATTGCTTGAATTTTCCCTTTTCTCCCCCTCCTTTCTCTTTTCTTCTTTTCCCTTTCCTCTTGCCTTTCTCCTTTCCCCTCCTTTTTCTTTTTTTCCGACAGAGGTGGCGCATCTGCCGACTGCAATTTTGACTGGGGGGGGGGGGGGGGGAGGGGATGTCACCTCCCCCTATAGCGACGCCCCTGGTAATGGGATATATATAACAAAACTGTTTATAGATTAGAGCACTAAACTGTTGCAATTCACAACACCCACAACTTTTGATGTCCACATATTTTGCCCTCTTTTCAGAATGTACGTCTGAAGTTATATATTTCTCTCCAAATTGATGACATCCGCGGTCCCCTGTTCGAATTCTGTACAAAGAGAATGCGCGCGCGCGAGAGAGAGAGAGAGAGAGAGAGAGCTAAGCATTATTCGATACAGTCATCATGGTCACATTGAACAGAGAAAATAGTGTCAGTCATTATTTGCAAATAATGAATAGAAAAACGAAATCGGTTCAGATTCTTATGGGATGAAATATTAGTCCAAAAGAATTAGTAATCTCTAATAAGCAAAATATTTCTAGAAAAAATGAAAATGAATATTAAAAAGGAAGAAATAGATCCGAGTTTAGTCTTGTTTTCAATATGATAAAGTGCCCTTTACAATATTTCAAAAAGTCTTGCATAGTAATTATTTTCTCCTAACGATGACTCGGTTAATGTGAACTACAATTGCTAATCTACTTGTATTTGATTTTCAAATGAAAACTTTTAAAAACCGTATCGACGCACTATTATAGCAAAAAACTATTTTCTTACCCGATCCATACTGACAACACTCGAGGGCGTCAATAGCTTCTCATTTTTTTTTTTTTTTTTTTTTTTTGGGGGGGGGGGGGGACTTTGCGAGCGAAGCGTCGGAGCAAGGAACCTTTTTGGTTGCATCTTGCAGGGTAGAGTAAAATGCATTAATGATGCTCCTCTATATACTTTTGAAAGTATACATGAAGGGAGTTGGGGTGACCACTGTCCACCGTCTGTTGATGCCCTTGTCAACACTAACTTATTTTTGTCCGCCAATATTTTTCGTTCAATAGAAATTGTATCTCTCTCTCTCTCTCTCTTTGCTCTTATTGTCCACATTTAATTTCATTATTAGAGCAGGAAGAAACCGGCATGTATTTTAGAGCGTTATAAACCCCCCCCCCCCCCCCACAAAAAAAAAAACACAAAAAAAAAAAACGCAACTAAAAAAGAGAAAAGGAAAAAAAAAAGAGGAGTGGATGATGTATTCTACACCTACCTTGTAATTTCTTGTCACCATTGGTCTTGAAAGACTCTTGAAAGACTATGGCAACGGGGGTTTGTGGTGTACTCTGGACGGCACGTCTTCTCCTCCGCCTAAAGTTTGGGGAAAAAAACTAATTATATACTATGCATATGCTAATAAAGCATGTGTATGCTTGTAAGTAAGCAACCAGGGGACCGACGGCTTTAAGTCCTCTCCGAGGGACTTGGTAATGAGGATTAATGCCTAATATACCAAAGGGCACTAGCGCATTCACTTGGTTTCGAACCCGGGTCCTCCAGTTACGAGACCGCTGCACTACCACCGACCCATGGCGCTTCCAATATTATTATTATTAATATTATTATTAACATTATTATTATTATTATTATTATAATTATTATTCTCATTCTCATTTCAAAAGTCAATCCCTGCAGAATAATCATGGAAATTATAATTTACATCATAATAATAAACCCGGTACTATCCATATGAAATAAATAATGACAATTACTTTTCCTGGTCCCTACATTGGATTATTATCGCGTGCGAGTTTATTTTAAAACCGAAAACGAAACTTGAAATAAAATAAAAGCTGTTTATACGACAGACAAATGAAAATCAGAAATATTACAAGAGAGTTATCATTAAATTCTTTCACAAGACCTTTTACGGGAATCTATAATTATCATGTTTGTCAGCCTATCGTGTTTTCCTTTTTTTCCAATCGGCAAATTAGAAACACTTAAACGTATAGGCCAACATTTTCCTCGTTTTATTATTAATGTATTCATTTTTAACCACTACCTTACAGTATAACAACTAAATCAAAGCTGGAAATCCTGGAAATTCTGAAATAACCGCAATGTTACGTTTCTTGGTGATTATACAAAGTACATATTAGCCACTACAGATGACATTTGATTTTATCGATAAGACAAAGTACTGCATGAGCATAACGGTGTTTCGAGGCTATGAATATGTTTTCGTAAATCTATTGATTAATAAATTAATTGATTATTAATGAAAATAATTATATCGATGATAATAATAATAATAATAATAATATTAAAAATAGTAATAATGATTATGATAATGAAATAATAATGATGATGCTGATAATAATAATAACACTACTACTACTACTACTACTACTACTAGTACTACTACTACTAATAATGATAATAATAATAATGGTAATAATAATAATAATAATAATAATAATAATAATAATAATAATAATAATAAATGTTTTCCAGGCCATTTTCGCACTTTTGTCAGACAATTTAATTAAACTTATATTCAATTAACAAAAACATCGTTTACCGAATCTTCTGTCATTCAAAAGTGTATTTAAGTTAAACAATGATTGCATCGATGATAGCAAGCTGATTGCTGATGCCTTTAATGATTTTTTTTTTGCAAACATAGGACCCACTCTTTCAAAAAAAGTACATTCCACTGCAAAAAAAAAAAATAATTCTTTTTTGAAGGATCGTAATAATAAGTCCTTGTTTTTTACTCCGACTCATTCGATAGAAATAAAGCGTATAGTACAAAATCTGAAAAATAATCCCAGTACTGGCCATGATGGTATTAGTTATATTGTGCTAAAAAATATAGTTGATGAAATTATGATTCCTTTGCAACATATCTTTAATCTTTCTTTGGTGAATGGTGTTGTTCCAGGAAAAATGAAATTAGCAAAGGTTGTTCCAGTTTTTAAAAAAGGAGACAAGCTTGAATTAAACAATTATCGACCAATATCTTTATTACCTTCAATATATAAAATTCTTGAAAAACTTGTCTGTATAAGATTGGTCAAATGTTTAAACAACTGTGAGGTATTTTCAAAATTCCAATTCGGTTTTAGAGAAAAACATTCCACAATCCATGCTATTTTGCATTTTATCCGTAAGGTTCCAACTGCCATTGAAAATCGTGAACACACTATTGGACTTTTTCTGGACCTTTCAAAGGCTTCCGATATGGCTGACCATAATATTTTGCTATATAAATTATGCCATTATGGTATAAGAGGCAAAGCACTTGACTGGTTCAGAAGTTATCTTCATAATAGGAAGCAATATGTAATTATCAACGGATGTGAATAACTAAAGATCTTCAATGTGGGGTACCTCAGGGATCTCTCCTTGGCCCGTTGTTGTTTATTTTATATATAAATGACTTTCATAATGCTTCCAGTGTGTTATCATTCATAGTATTTGCTAATGATTCAAATGTATTTCTTTCTAACAAAAGATCCCAAGTTACTTCTGGAACGAACTAATAAGGAGCTCAGTGTTGTGCATGATTGGGTATGTGCCAATAGACTATCTCTCAATTTGGAGAAAACTCGTTGTATGTTATTTAGTAATTCAATCACATCTCTGGATGGTTAAATGTATTTCACCACAATAAAAATGCTCGAGGAGTTAAAGTTTCTTGGTTTACTTATTGATAATAAGTTATCTTGGAAACCACAGACTGTGTATCTAAACAAATTACTCTCTAGAAATTTTGGTATTATAAACAAATTGAAATATTTCTTTCCCTCTTATGTATTACTCTTGTTGTATTTCACATTGGTTCTACCCTACATAAGTTATGGTATTCTTGCTTTGGACAACTGTACTAAGTCTTTATTGGATAGACTCTCAGTTATACAAAAACGGGTGATGAGAATAATTTTGGAAAAGCCTATAGATAGCTCTGTTTGAAATATTATTCTTTAAAAAATAAAGCGTTGACACTAAACGATTTGTTTTATTACCAGTTAGGCAGTTTAATGTATCAAGCACGAATTCATGAATTGCCTCAGGGTTTACAATCAATGTTTAAAACGAATGATGGAATACATATAGGCATTCTACACGGGAATCATCTTTCTTTCATTTACCACTTCTTCGTACTCACATTATGTGGGCCCTTCTATTTGAATCATCTTGATTCAAATCTAAAGCAAGCTTCCTCTCTTAAATCTTTTAGAAGAAATCTTAAACATTATCAAATTAGCTCTTACAGTGTAAGTCCATAACAACTGTACAGTATTTGGTTTTCTGCCTGTGTCTAAACAGAACATAAACAAAACCTTTCCTTCAAGACATCTTTTTAATACATGAATTATGTGTATATGGTTTTTCTACTACTGTATAAACCCAATAGGCTGACATTAACTGCCAGTATACTTGTACATTGTATGTTTATTTTATTTTGATGTTTTAGTGATGTTTGTGTTTGTATTGTTGTGTTTTTTTTCCTTTTACACACATGCCTTGTCTCGTCTCTTTACTGCTATATATGTGTATGTATACATAATTACGTACATATACATGTATTTCGTAATTCTCTCTGTTATTGGGGAACCTAGTGTTAACAAGCTGTGCTTTTCCTTAGGTTCTCTCATGATACCGCCCTTTTCTATTAATGTAATTTTTTTCACTTTTGACTACATGTACATTGGAATTGTTAATGATTATGATATCTGTATATGAAATTTTGAACGATGTACGCTCTTCAATTGTAATGTTCATGACAGATTTCTGCCGTATTATGAAATAAATTCATTCATTCATTTAGTCATTCAGTTTAGCGTTTTGCGCAAGGGGTTCCGCCTTTGTATCATTCAAATTCATGCATTCAAAAGAGCATGTAAGAATTATTCAAATTCAAAGCTTTACTGCTAAGAATCATTGCCCTATTTTTGTTCTTTGTTTATGAATGCTAATGAGTTTCTTTGATTTATTCCAATATGCAAATTGGTAGAGATTCTATTCAAACTTATATACATATGAGGTCAATGAGTATTGGCTGATAAATGATGTTCAACCATTTAAATAAAAATAATAAAACCACTTACATCACTACACAGCATGTCAAGAAGAGGGAAACGAAACCAAGTATAACTGACAGGATCGCTACAAGAAAAAATAACAGAAGAAGAAGAAGAAGACAGGAATATAGAAAAATAAAATTAATGGAAAACTTGATTAATTTCTTCATAATAAAATGAGAAAGTTGAAGAAAATTGGGAGTGTATACCTAGATTCAAGATTCGGTGCGGATATATAGTAATAGGTAACTATATTACAATGTTAGGTAGTGGAACTGGAGGCAAGAGGGACACAATGCCCCACCCCCCCAAAAAAAAATGCCCCAAAATGCCTATAATCTAAACAATATTTTCTGAAAGTATGCCCCAAATCGCTCGCTACGCTCACTCTTATAGTAGATAAAATATCAAGCCGATGGCATTATTATGTTGATATCGATGTAATCATAAAGAAAAACGACAGGGTTAAATGTACAAATTCAAATATCATTCGACATTCCCCCGAAATTAAGTTGTCATTTTTCATTATATCGTTGTTGATAAATGCACATCCCAAGAACTTCAGCATTAGAAAAAAGGTCTTTAAAATTCTTTGCTCGCTCGCTCATTAATCATTAGGCCATTACACACAACTGCTAATTGGGGAAGCTGAAGCAGTGTCTAGACAATAAAAATGAAGAAGATGGTGCTTGATAATGCATTAATTGGACTGTAGGATAATACCGATGTTACAAAGTGATTCCCATTTTTCGCTTTATGTAGGTGCCCCCCCCCCCCTTTCCCCCTAAGTGCCCTTTTTGATAGTGCCCCACCCCTTTCAAGGACGCTTCCCGCCTCTGCCCTAGATACGCCACTGTATATGAGATAAGATATAACAAATGCAGACCAAATCGCTGCTCTAATTAGTAGATTTCGGGGTGCTGCAGCTAGGCGTATGGGCACATTTCTGTAATTGGGGCTTACGCCTCTTGCCCGAATATCAAATTTCCACTTCTTAAATTTTGCTGGCGAGCGAAAAAACACACATTTCATTATAGTAAAATTGTTGATTCTTCGTATCATACTCCCCACATAATGATAGGCCTATAAATAATGATAGTAACGAGGATACAGCATAACTATTTACATACTTAGTAGCGTTATGATCGCTCCATGATAAAGAGGCAAGGGGGCTTTATCGCAGGTTGGTACAGACCCCACCCATGAGTACGTTGAGTCGTAATTCTCCAAGCACTCGAGATTAAAATCGCCATTGACCTTGTATCCATCATAGCAGTAGAACTTGGGTTCGCAATCCCAACCTCGATGATAACACCTTTCATCATATTCATGATATTTGTAGAACAGTGCGATACCTCCGTGAGGAATAGACATGGTTGGTTCTCCGCAGGGGCCGTAGTAATCAGGTTCATCGAGAACTAAATGAAAAGAAAGTAAAAGGACAAAATGAAAAGAAGAAGAAGGAGAAGAAGAAGAAGAAGAAGAAGAAGAAAAAGAAAAAGAAAAAGAAGAAGAAGAAGAAGAAAAAAAAGAACAAGAACAACAACAACAACAACAACAAGAAAGAGAAAGAAAACAAAGTTTCCTAGTAACCATCTTTTCATATATTGTATCCAAATATCTTTCCCAAATTTAGTGCTAATTGTAATGGAGGGTGAGAATCGAAAAAAAGTTCCATCAAAAACAAATCCCAATCGTGTGTGCCCGACGGAAAGAGCGGAATAGGGAACAATACACCCTCCCAAAGTCTTTAAGAGAGAGAGAGAGAGAGAGATATATATTTTGTGAACACATTAAACATTCTGTCTGTCACTGTAATGTTGAGTTTGTTTGCAAACAATAAGGCTCCGCCTGTTAGAAAAGAAACAAATTAGATAAAAAAATTAATAAAATCTACACCAATTTCATCTTCACTTCATGATATTTTTCATTCTTAACACATGGTCAGCGTCTTAATAAGCATAGAGATGAATGAGAAGGAGGGGGAGAAGAAGAGGAATCATTAATAAACATTTCAATTCAATCCCAATTGTTCAAGATTACAGAGGAATTCTGCACCAATAAGATTCCAATAGAAAGCCGAATTGCAACAAATACAATGTACATGATGTACAAATATCAAAATGTGTGTGTGGGGGGGGGGGCAGAGAGCAAATGTCGATCAGAGGCTTGTCCTGGACTAATTAAATTAATAGAACAAGATGTACGTAATATTCATGAGAATTAAAGTAGAAGCATTAAAAGAAAAAATAGAGAAACCTTACAAGATGACCATTGTCTCTTGTCTCTGACGAGGGCTGGGTTAGCAACTGTCAAATAGACGACGACCATAACTAAAATAGAAATACATCGAACCATGATGATGGATGATGATCGCAGAAATTCTGTTTGCCTCAAGATCATAAAATCTTGAAGTACACGTCAAAAATCTATTGCCGTTGTGCGACTTTCCTTTAGCTAAATAGATGTAGCGAGTTGGCCTTCTGAACAAACTGGCACCGAATACCGAAAATCAGAGATAGATGATTTTCAGAGCAATTTATGATTATGTTCAAGACAGGAAAAACCTCTTCCATTTTGTCATTGACTTAAAGAGTTCATTGGTCCTTCTTCAGCTTCATAATTTGCATAACAAAGAAATCCATTTCAACTCAGTTTCTGTTCTTGTATGCCAGTGGCGTAATGAACCAAAAAATTTGAGGGGGTTGTGCATATATCGGGCCAAATTTCTGAATACTTGTGAGCGAACGAAGAGAGAGAGAGAGAGAGAGAGAGAGCAAAAATCGACCCTTTTAAATTGAAAATGTACTTTTGTCATATATCTGGTAGTAATTTGAATTTATTTGCTTTCATCCTTTTTTTGGGCGTGGGACTTTTGGGGGCTGCCCCCTCCCACACACCAGTACGCCAGTGGTGTATGCTTTTTTCTGCTCCCTTTCATTTTATATTTTTTGCATTCTATTTTTAGAATTGCATCACCGTCTTCTTGTTGTTGAAGTCACGTATTTCCTTATTAAAAGCGAAACTATAAGATTCGAAACTGCATATTCAAAGTCGCAGACAGCTTGTTATTGTTTAAGAGGCGACAGAACTTTTATAAAATAAAGTTTTGGGGGATGGGATGGGGTTCATCGTCAAAGGGGCATTTTTGGAATATGGGGGGCATTTACAAAAACATGGTGGCAACAATGTTGATATACACCATCATAGATTGACATTAGAAAACACCTTAAAATGGTGCATTATCTAGTTTAATGTTACTGCTTTCTTACATGTATCATGATCTTCCTGGACACAAGTGGCTGAAAAACTGAAAAAAATATACTGACTAGTCGTTCTCGAGTGAGGGAAATGAGCAAGGTTGATCACGTTTACATTTCAACTTTGTTCATAATTATGAAGTCTATTGATTTGTTCTGCACTGCTTCTTTTTTAGATTACGTCTGACGGTATATTGAGTTTCAGTGATAAATAAATATATGTAAAGCCATTGTCTTTTCTTTCTGTTGGAAATGAAATAAATACGAATTTGAATTTAAATTTGAATTTGAAATATGAATAACTTATCAAACTGATCAAAAACGGCATAAATAGGGCTCTTTTAAACGGATTTTGTTATGCCTAATGCTTGGTATATGAACAGATATGCGGCAAATCGAGGCGAAAACTTAAATAAATAACCATAATATTTCGTGATATTTTGGTCCTGGTTTTAAGCATGCATTAAGTATACGAATAGACCGAAAAATCAGTCTATTTCGTTCGGGGATGCTCCGCTGCCATTAGACTACGTCTAAGTCAAAAAATGTTATAAAACTCTTCCAAACAGACGGATTTTCTGTATAGTATACGAATTGCTCCCCCCCCCCCCCCCGAGATGGATAAAATTCCCTTCCATACCTGAAGAGATGATTCCCTCTCTGTTGATAAAGTACCTCTTTTACCTTGTACCCTGTTCGATGACGGGACTATGTTCAGGTAGGGAATATGTAATACTTATAATTTGACACACTGATCATTAAACCCGGACCAGGCGCGTATCCAAGGGGGTGGCGCAAGGGGCGTGCGCCCCCGGACCCCCTAGATGGCCGTTTGGCTTTGTCAAACGGAGGGTTCCTCAGCGTGCGCCCCCCTTCCTGAAATGCGCCCCCCCCCCCTTTCTGAAAATCCTGTATCCGCCCCTGCGGACCACAGGCAGCTAAACAACACTTTCGTGATTCCTCTGTCGAATTTTCCTTATCTGCCCAAATTCTGAATGAAACCCAATGGCCCGAATTCACAAAGGAGGTTTAAACCATGGGTAAGGTTTAAACGTCCGTAAAATAAGCGCACATTGCCCATGCGCGCGCTCAAAGAAAATGATTGGATCAGATTCCGTGTGCACGTACGCTTAAAGGGTCTCTGAGGCCAAAAAAATAATTTGTAAACAGTTAGATTGTATACAGGTTAGCGGTTAAGGAATTTGAAGAGAATAAAGGATCTATGCGTGTGCGTTTTTTTTATGCGTGCACGTTCGGCGAACGCCAAGACGCGATAGTTTTTGTTTTTAAGATTTTTTTTTTATTGTTTTCTCTCAAATCAAATACATAAAATGCAATGTTCATTAAACAAATTGTACAAATTATTTGAACAAATATTTTAACAAAATAATACAATTAAACATCAAACATTGAAAGAATATGAAAATAATGAAGAAAATATTACCTGTATCTTGCCGGGCAGCGACTTAACCACCAGGCTATTCTGGTTCACGGCCAAGTCACGATGAACTAGAATCAAATACCCAAGATCCTCTTCTTTCTGACTCATTAATATTCATTTTTAACGGTTCGCCGTAGACAATGGTTAGTAAACAAAGAAGCTTGACTGGGGAGGAATTTTTAATTTGTAAACAAATCTTTAGGCATTTTACTCCCAGTGTTAAAGATCGTATGCTCGATCTGTAATGAAAAACACAAGTCAGAAAAAATTGGAACCAGCGGGATTCGAATCTGTCATCTACTGCTTGCCGGGCAGCGACTTAACCACCAGGCTATTCTGGTTCACGGCCAAGTCACGATGAACTAGAATCAAATACCCAAGATCCTCTTCTTTCTGACTCATTAATATTCATTTTTAACGGTCCGCCGTAGACAATGGTTAGTAAACGAAGAAGCTTGACTGGGGAGGAATTTTTAATTTGTAAACAAATCTTTAGGCATTTTACTCCCAGTGTTAAAGATCGTATGCTCGATCTGTAATGAAAAACACAAGTCAGAAAAAATTGGAACCAGCGGGATTCGAACCTGTCATCTACTGCTTGCCGGGCAGCGACTTAACCACCAGGCTATTCTGGTTCACGGCCAGGTCACGATGAATTAGAATCAAATACCCAAGATCCTCTTCTCTCTGACTCATTAATATTCATTTTTAACGGTCCGCTGGGAGTAAAATGCCTAAAGATTTGTTTACAAATTAAAAATTCCTCCCCAGTCAAGCTTCTTCGTTTACTAACCATTGTCTACGGCTAAAAATGAATATGAGCAAAATTATACAGCTCTCAGAAATACATAATATAATGAAATATAATTATAGGCCTAGTACATAATACATTCAAATTAATCATACTGAATGAGTAATATAGATCATAGCCTTCGCCTACCCTCCCCCTCCCTATATTTTTTTTCTTTTTTTTTTGAGCATTCTTTATCGCATTCATTCAGTACAAAATTAATGAAAAATCATACAAAATTATACAACTCTCAGAAATACATAATATAATGAAATAATACATTCAAATTAATCATACTGAATGAATAATATAGATCATAGCCTTGCCCCCCCCTCTTCCTATCCTTTTTTTTTTTTGTTTTAGCATTCTTTATCGCATTCATTCAGTACAAATGAAAAATCATACATCTTCATTTTTAGTTCATGTACACAACATATCATAAGGACAGTCTTCAGTAATACATAATATAAGTAAATATACATGTATAGTACACAGTGTACTCAAATTAATCATACCGAATGAATATTATAGATTAAAACCTCCCCCCTCCCCCAACAAACAACAAACACACAAACAAGCAAAGAAAGGCAAAAAGAAAGAAGAAAAGAGAAGAGAATAGATAAGGGCAGTCTATAGCGGCAAAGAGCCGCCAACTAATTCACACGATCGCGAACCAGGCAGACCCCTCCGCTCCTCACCCATCATGACCATTGTATGTTTTCGTTTCACGCTTATGTGTGTTACTTTGAATTGTTCCCATTTCTTATAGTGTAGTGTCAAAGTATTCCGTTCGGTCGCAATCTTTCTTTCTTCTTGTTTACTTTTAAGCAGTTTTTCTCTTATTTCTTCAATACTTGGAGGCTTCTTTTTTTCCCGACTAAGATATATCAAATATTTAATTAATAAAATAACATGATTGATTATTTGCCTATCTTCAGCTGTTACCTCTAATCCAATGTGTACTTCCTTCCAAATCATATCTTTAAGAATGGGAAAATCTAAGATGTTACTACACCGTTCCCATAATTTTGTTATAAGTCTCCTCCTCTTTACCACAAAATGAGCATTTATCACTTGATATGAAGTGAAACCTGTATAAATGATGGTTCACAAATATAATATTATAGAGCAATTTAAATTGAAATTCTCTCAATTTATTATCCAATGTGCTTAATCTAGGACGACAAAAAAACCTTTTCAATTTCTTTTACCGACATATTATACGATAATTGTAAATTCTGAAAACTAACAAGAGTGTCGGCCATTTTTTGTATGCACGCGCTATACAAATTCTTTGAACAAACTGATTCAAATTGAAAAGTTTTCTTTGAGAAATAGTGGAATTATCGCGATCGCATTATCGCTTTATCGTCTGCAAAACGTTTAAATCGATACATCGTTAGGTGAGCTATCGTGATCGATCGACTAGTCTTATTTATATTATTTTTTTGTTGTATTTTATTTTCAAAAATCAATATCTCCTGTATGCTTTCACCGTTGAATGTCGTGTTAAGTTTTCTGTGGTTGATTTTGTGTAAGCTAACTATACAGGTATAAAGGTACCCTTTAAAAACCCCAGGAGGGGGTTTAAACCATGGTTTAAACCAAACCTCCGTTGTGAATTCGGGCCAAGGTTGCTTGAATGGACTCCATTCCAATTGAATGCAATCATAAGACGGTAATGAAAGTTAAGCCTGGACATCTTCAAATCCGCGCAAACTTGGGCAAAGCCGACGATTTTCGACATGCTTTATAAAAATGGCCAGTGCTCAGTCATCCATGATCGAGGATTTCACTTGGTTTTAAAGATATTGGGACTTGAATATGGATTTCCTTTTTAATGACTAACACTGTATCAGGGACATGTTCTGGCAATAATTAACTAGCTCATTACATTCCTTAAAACTGCCTTTTTTGAAAATAAATCTTCGCACACCATCATGGATCAGGGGCCGCGGAGCTTTTGAAAGTGGGGGAAGGGGAGGGGGGGGGGCTGATTTGATTTCACCCATTAATGACACTTTTTGGAACCTTTCTCCCGAGGTTTTATGAAACGTGTCTACTAAAATGTGTGGGGGGGGGGGGGGGATACAGCCCCAGCCCCCCCCCCTCCCCCCGGTTCCGCAGCCCATGATGATGATTGACTACCGATGAAAAATTAACTTAGCGAAACTATCGTCATCAAAGTAACAGTCGAGTAAAGCCAAATTTTGCGCCGTGAGAAAAATGGCACATACAATATCGAAATCGTGGCATTAGATTAAAAAATTATAAACATTATTTTTGTCAGATATCAAGAAGGGACAATATCTGACAAACATCCCTTTGCATTATCGCTGGAGGATCGGTATCCGTATGGGGGGGGGGGGGGGGGGGCTGGTGCACCGATAAAAGCACACAAAAGTGGTCATTGTCATGAAAAGACATAAAGTAGAGGTACCGTACATTACATTTTGCTGCAGGGCCGGCCGGCCAGCCAACGGGGTAGTTTGCAGGCACAAACCCTAGTCAGTCGTAAAAGAGAGTCTGCGCTGTAAGACTACCATAGGCCATGTACTGTAGCTGCTCTGACACGACCAGAAGGTAGCTGAATTAGGCTTCTCTCAAGACACAATGATTCTCTGATAAAGTGTCAAATTAGGGTCTGTGCTTGCAGAATACCAACGGGACATTAACAGTTTGTCGCGAAATATCCCTTTATAGGTACTTATTTTGGAAAGCGTCGGTATAGTTTTGAGGGATGTTGCATATCACATACGGTGGACAGTTGTATAATACTGATGACTATACGTCCCGGCATATACCTCGATCATTGAGGCCTATACGGTACGGCATCCGCGTCCATGACTTTCTGAAAAGCACCCTAAATGAGGATTTAAGTCGAAAGGTTTTGATGGCGGGGAAACCCGCAAAATTTCTTCTGATTGTTAGATCCAGGGATTTTTTTAGATCTTGCATTTATATTGTACACCCTATTCGAGGATTGGTTCTTCTTGGCCCTTTTCTTTGCAAAAAATATTTACTTTGGAACACATTACAGAATGATGTTTTCACTGAAAGAATAGAAAAAAGACTCTTTGGATTCGTGAAAAAAATATCCACAGGAAAAAGTTTTAGATGCGGAATGGTACTGTCAAATTTCTTACCCATTTCGAGGATCTTTTCTCATCACTAGTGAATTGATACCCTTTTTTCAGAATTTTCCTGTATTTGATAGCCTAAACGAGATCCCCGGGTTACCCGTCTGGTGGTGAAAAACAATCCTGTTTACTCGTTTTCATGGACGCAGATGCCGTACAGGCCTCAATGAGCCACCCCTCCCCGCCGGGGGGGGGGGGGGGGGGGGGGGGTGCTACGTACATATATGGCTACGGAATGTTTGAAAACATGAAAATTAATGCAATTATAGTTGCAACGACGGTATAGATAGATAGTCTTTAAAATAATGACCGTTTTTAGGGCACATTGAAAATAAATTCAGGATAACCTTAGACAGGTCAAGCTCAAGATATCCTTAATATTCTTTTATTTCAAATAAAGTTTATTAAAGGTACCGGTACATGTATAAAGCTTTCTTTGCAATTTTTGCATAGCAATAAAACACACAGATTCAGTGGCGAACCCAGGGGGTGGCGCAACAGGCGCGCGCCCCCCCCCCCCCTTATTGGCCGTCGTAAAAAAAATATATAGCACTATATAGCACTATTTTGCATCTCAGCCCTTCTTCAGAAGCAAAAATTTCTCCCCCATGACGGCGATCAATAATTCCTGGCGCCCCCACCCCCCCCCCCCCCCCTATTGGGAAATCCTGGATACGCCCCTGCACAGATTGGAGATAGCTGGTCCAATATTGATTATATAGCCAGGTCACGTCAATAAAGGCAAAGACTTTTAATAGTATCAAGACAGATTACTCTCACGTACTTCCGTAGTACATTTTGCAAGCGTAATTGCTGTGTTAAAAAGACACTCAGAAAAATACGCTCGCCACAGGTATAACACGTGAAAAGTTGTCTCAGTTTTTCTTGATATTTCATATCTTACTCTATCTTTTTCAAGTCTGATTTTTGCACGAGAGAAAGGATGGATAGTTCAAAAAACATTTCTTGAACCTCTATTGTCAATAAATGCCGCTATGAATCCCCTGGATCATGCCTGCTTTTTGACAGAGTCATCTGGCGTGAAAACATGGATTTTAAGAATGATTATAGTTCCTCTTTTATTACTTTGAATTTAGTGTAAATGTGGCTTATATGTAATTTGAGACTCTGAAAAGGCTTAATGAAGGCTCAAAATGTGGAAGGGAACCCGTATAAATCCCATCGCCCATAGGTTAACATGTAAAAACAGGGATTTTTGAATGATTATAATTCCCCCAGAATTAAATTAAAATTTTGAAAAATGTGCCTTAAATAAAATTTAAAGCTCTGAAAAGTATAATTAAGACTCAACTAGTCCAATAGACTCCGCATAAATCCCCGTGAATATGCATGCTTTTGACCAAAGAAATGTGTCGCCTGCCATAGGTTTACACGCGAAAGCAAGTAATTTTAGGATGATTATAATTCCCATAATTTTTGTTTGAAAATATAAAAAATGTGATTTACATGTAATTTAAGGCTTTGAAAAAGCTTAGTGAAGGCTCGAAAAATTGAAAAGACCACCCATAAATCCCCGGGAATATGCATATTTTTGACAAAAAAAAGTTTCGCCTGCCGTAGGTTTACACGCGGAAACAAGGTATTTTAGGATGATTATAATTCCATTTCTCTTTATTTGAAAATGTAAAAAATGTGTGATTTACATGAAATTTAAAACTCTGAAAAGGTATAATTAAGGCTTGATAAGTCCAGTAAACCCCGCATAAATCCCCGGGAATATGCATGCTTTTGGCCTTCCAACTCCCATATATGTTAACACACGAAAAGAGGGATTTTGAAATGATTTTAATTCCCCTAGTATTTATTTGAAATTATGAAAAATGTAATTTACATGAAATTTAAAGCTCTGAAATGGTAGGGGGAAATAACTCTCCTCTCCCTGCACCCACTGTTACATACAGTGAAATGTTGAGTCCACATAATAAAACTCCCCCCTTCCTGCACCCATCCCTGTTACATACAGTGCAATATTGCGTGCAGGTAATTGAAAAGCAATCGGGGCGTCGAACTATAACTTTTGTTTCCTACAAGCCGTTGTCTTTCTCGCAAAGTTGCTAAAACGTCAGAACTTTCGCGCTTCGCGCGGGAATGGGAAAACTCCTCCCTCCTTGCACCCATCCCTGTTACAGTGCAGCATTACGTCCAAATAACTGAAAAGCAGTCCGGACCTCGAAATAACTTTCCGCCTCAAAATAAGGTGCTACGAGCCGTTAACTTTCTCTCAAATTTGCTATAAAACGTCAGAGCTTTCGTGCTTTGCCCGGGAGGGGGAAAACTTCCCCTTCCCTGCACCCACCCCATGTGGAGCTTTGCGTGCTCATCACCAATTTCGCACTCTTCGCGTGCTTACAACCGCCCCCTAAAATGAAATCCTGGCTATGCAGTTGGATCCTTCACGTCTGCCCCCCCCCCCCCCCCCCCCCAATGGGTGTCGATCCGGGGGGGATGGCCTGTATTATCATCCCCCCAAAATAAATATGATACATTAACTTAAAACTAATAATTATCCAAACTCATTATGTTTGACTTTGAAATACCATCACATTCTTTGATTATTAGAAGTAAGGAAATAAGAAATGCCATAATTTCAATGCGAAAATATGGAAGATATGAAATTCGTTAGCTCGTATGGCAAGCCCTTTTAACATTTAATCCTATTTCATGATATCAAGAAATCAATTCTTGATATCAAGAAATAGGATTAAATGTTGATATCAACAATGCCATTTTTGATATCAACAATTCGATTTCTTGATATCAACAATTCTGTTCTTGATATCAAGAATTGCCATTGGTTAAGAACATAAAATGATTTCTTGATATCAGGAATTCATCTTCATTTCGAACGCAAAAGATGTGCAGAAATTCATTTTGATTTCATGCTCAAAAGCTGTTCAGGAATTCATAGTGTATCGAGCTCGAATGTTGTGCAAGAATTCACAGTTCATTAACTTCATTTTCAGCTCAACTTTTGTGTTCGAAATGGACTGTGTATTCCTGCACAACTTTTATGCTGAAAATGAACTGAATTCTTGCACAAATTTCAAGCTCGAAATAAGAATTAATTTCTGCACAACTTTTGCGCTCGAAATGAAGAGTGAATTTCGGCACATTTTGTGCTCGAAATCAGGATTAATTCCTGCACAACTTTTGAGCTAATCACGTGCAGTGAATTCTTGCACAACTTTTATGCTGAAAATGAACTGAATTCTTGCACAAATTTCAAGCTCGAAATAAGAATTAATTTCTGCACAACTTTTGCGCTCGAAATGAAGAGTGAATTTCGGCACATTTTGTGCTCGAAATCAGGATTAATTCCTGCACAACTTTTGAGCTAATCACGTGCAGTGAATTCTTGCACAACTTTTATGCTGAAAATGAACTGAATTCTTGCACAAATTTCAAGCTCGAAATAAGAATTAATTTCTGCACAACTTTTGCGCTCGAAATGAAGAGTGAATTTCGGCACATTTTGTGCTCGAAATCAGGATTAATTCCTGCACAACTTTTGAGCTAATCACGTACAGTGAATTCTTGCACAACTTTTGCGTTTGAAATGAACTGTGAATTCTTGCACAACTTTCGAGCGCGAAATCAATTACTATTTATGATATCAAGAATTCATTTCTTGATATCAGGAATTCATCTTCATTTCGAACGCAAAAGATGTGCAGATATTCATTTTGATTTCATGCTCAAAAGCTGTTCAGGAATTCATAGTTTATCGAGCTCGAATGTTGTGCAAGAATTCACAATTCATTTTCAGCTCAACTTTTGCGTTCGAAATGGACTGTGAATTCCTGCACAACTTTTACGCTGAAAATGAACTGAATTCTTGCACAAATTTCAAGCTCGAAATAAGAATTAATTTCTGCATAACTTTTGCGCTCGAAATCAGGATTAATTCCTGCACAACTTTTGAGCTAATCACGTACAGTGAATTCTTGCACAACTTTTGCGCTCGAAATGAACTGTGAATTCTTGCCCAACTTTCGAGCGCGAAATCAATTACTATGATATCAAGAATTCATTTCTTGATATCAAGAAATTGAATTCTTGTATTAAAGGTGTTCTCTTCAAACTTTGCTCATCAAGGTGTTTTTGCTTGCTGATCGTAGTTTACTTTCGCTTCAGCCAACGAGACCGACAGCCCCGAGAGACCGACAATGTAGTGGGAGGGGGCTTCTGAACCGTATTGTCTGACAATGACATTCCATGACAGGGGCGAATGCAGGATGTAGTAAAAGGATGGGGGCACAAATGCAGGGCTGTCAACTTTGGGGAACAGCTTGAAGGGATATTCGTATTTTTGTCCCCCAAAAGTTGCTCGCTCAGTGGTGGGAGTTAGGGGGAGGGGTTTCAAGAATTTTTTTCTTCTCGCCAGCCCTCCAAAAGTCGATCAGTGGAGGGGTGGGATATCCGATTTTATGGGGTCCAGTTTTCCTCCATAATTCTCTGAGAAATTAAAAAAAGGTTATCAGTTCTAAAAGGGGGCACAATAAAAAGGGTCCCTAAGTCCGCCAGTCTTTTTACAAGTTTTCTCGGAGGATTAATAGACCGACATTGTTAGCCTCGTAGTCGTGGGCTCCCAAACTAATGTTGCTCGATCCGGTTTTATTCACATTTTATGCAAAAAGCCTGCGTATACCTGTAGTTTGTAGTTCAAGAGAATGTAATGCCTATTCCAGGGGACAGATCCAGGATTTTGTAGAGGAGGGGGCACAGAGCCAGAAAAGTACACAATTAAATAGGCAATTTTTTATTCATTGTGTACTTAAGGTATGCCAGTTGGGTTCAAAAAGGGGGCCTTGGCCGATTGCCCCCCCCCCCCCCCTGGATCCACCCCTGCTATTCTGTCATGAATATGAAGAATGAGATTGCATATAGTGTTGGTGGTCGATCTCATTAAATTGAAAGATTGAAGAAAACAGAAGAAAAAAAATCATTATTTTGTCCTCATTTCTATTGGAGTCATTACGACAGATCGATTATAAGAGAGATTAACAGAATAAGAGAGTATGAGAAAAAGAAAGCCTGTGAGAGGGGGAGGGAAAGGAGAGAGAGAGACAAAGAGAACTGGGGGGGGGGGGCAAAATGAATGGGATACTCCTACAAAGATAGAATAGGACTGGTAATAAATAAATTATATCATCAGCTGCTATTGTTAGTTATTAGTTAATTCAATTCAAGATCCGGAGGCCATTTTTCCCCCTTTTCGTACAGTTGGTAGCCATTAGTCCCTATTGCGCAGGTGAGGGCTTCGGAGCAAGCCCCTATAATGTTTTCTTCGCCTGTCGTCACAAACCGCTACAGCAGCATATTTCAAATAATTGACCGTAAGTTATTTATATTGGTGGCGTATCCAGGAATGCAGGGGGGGGGGGGGGGGGGGGGGAGGCTCACGCCTGACGAACAAAAAAAACTCATCAGATGCATTCTATTCTGAATTTTCGGACAAGGGCGGGGGCGGGGGTGGGCCACACATTTCCTTTCATTCGATGTGTAACTAAGATAATGTCAGATTTGGTTTTGGCTGGCACGTAGGGGCACCTGCATTCCTGGATACGCTAAAAATAGGAGAATCTTGGATATGCCACTCTAAATCAATTTTTTATATTTATATAAGGAAATGCTCGCACGCAATCTCATTTTATAAAAGCATTTCTGTCTTGAATTTTAGCAGAATAAGGCCAATAAATGTCCATTTTAGGTCTATACTCCCTATAATTTGCTCAAATCATGATATCAAATGAAATATTCTATTTAGAAAATTAAATTTTTTTACTAAGTTCTCGACATTCCCGTCAGATATCGCAGTGTTTTCTCATATATAGAGATATGAAGCTTAATACCAGGGAACATTGTTGGACCACCCACCCCCCCCCCCCCCATCACATAAATATTAATAGAAATTTTCACAGCAAATATCTTTAACAAAAATACAAACATCTCTCCTAGCCCCCCCCCCCCCCCCCCCCGAACTCTCTCTCTCTCTCCTCCCTGGTGCAGTTAGAATTGATGCTAGATCCTATCTGTTTTGGGACATAAGTTTGTATCTGAAGGGACAATATCAAGAATATGCCATTTACGGCTTTACCTAAAGCGATGTACAGAAAAAGAAGAAAACAATAAAGAAAATACAAAATACGAACATCTTGGTAAAGACTATAACCTTTCCCTCTCGGCCGATCGACATGTACCACAATATATACACATGCTTTATTTCGGGACTAAGCACTCGTATTTAAACTCTTTGATAAAGGTCATGATTGTTTGCTCTTCATCGTTGGATGGATGGATCAGATCTGTTGTGGAATCAGCGCTTTTTATCAGAAAATCGAAACAGAGCCCCTCCGATTGCTTTCAACTCAAGCTCAGCGAGTATTATAGAGGGTAGAATAACTGACATTTTACGTTAGGAAATGTAATGCCCCAAAAATGACAGAAGTGGTAAAGCAGCCGAGCTCGAAGCTAGAGGCAGAAAATGCAGATGAGGACACCCCATCGTCAGCCCCGCTCTCCCGCCAGCGCCCGGGGACCCCAAGCCTCTTGTACCAGCTCCGTCGTATCGGAGCTGCGGCCAGTATGACAGGTGTCAAGGATGTATTCAAGTGAGTTTGAATTTAACTTACTTCGATCTGACATGTTCACCTTAGTTTTAGTCTAAAAAGTAAATGTGCTAATTCAGACTTAAATATTATAAAGTTAGATTGTTAGATGTGTAAAACACCAGGCAAAAAATCAGTCTATTTCAATGAGTATTTCGTTCGAGGATTAGACAGAAAAATCCGTCTGTTTGGAATTGGAGCCTGGAGCCTGGAGGAGTTTAAATTTAATATAACATTTTCTGACTTTAGAGGTTCTACTCCAAGACAGACGGAAGCCTACCATAGTCACCATAGTCGAGTGGGTGTCATGTGACTGTCCCAATGGACGTCGGGGTGAGGTGCCTCACCCGACACATTTACGACTTATTTAGACTTAGAGTCGTATATATATCGACAAGAATCAGCTTATGTATATTAAAAGTAGCTCATACTAAATGTAGTGCGCTCACCAGATCTTTGAAATATCCTAGATTTGGGTGAAATTTTCAAGGAAAAACACACATTTTACAGCTCGTCGACGCGTTACTGGACTAATCCTTGGCAAGTGAATCCGCTAGCCAATCACATTCGATGTACAAATTTTAGCAATTTAGGTTTCCACTAATTAATATTCATAGTATTAAATACTATATTCATAGTATTAAATTAAATGAATATTCACTAATGTATGTAGCGTACTATGATGACCCGATTTTGCTATCGATTTCCATTTTTATTTGCACATTTATAGTAGACAGCTGAAAACCGTCTGTTTCGGAGGAGTCTTTAACATTTTCTTATTTTTACCTTCTCCTCCTACACAGACGGCTACCCAACCTTCGCGGTAGATAAGGGGATCTTACAATACATGGCCTATGAGGAAATCCCCCCCAAAAGGGGGATCTGATTTTCCATCCCTATAAGCCATCCCCTTTCTCTAAAATTTCACATAGATGGTGCTAGGGTTCTCATATTTCAATACATCATAAAAAAACCCGAAAAATATACAGATAATTAACAAAATTTCGGACTTACTCTGGTTTGAACTCCCTTCGCACTGACTGACTGAGTATTCGCTGCGTTTTACTACACAATCTCTATACGCTTCCGACTAGGCCTACTTCCGGGTCATGTGATTATAACCAAGAATGGCTGTCAGCGACTCGCTACTGACGTGCAACTTCCATGCTTCAAATGACACTGAATGATCAGATTCGTGTACCAGACGAGGAATTTGGGGTAAGAAATTTATTCAAGCATATTATATTACCGTTGTTCTCATTCTGAGTTGTTTATTTTAATAAAATAATGTATTTATTGGAAAATGAAAATTCGTCCTTAGTCCCTGGTACAGAGTGAGAGACCGAGTTCAGTCTATGTAAGGAGGTGTAGTGAAGCAAGACGTAGTCCAGTGGAACACCCGACGAACAGAGACTGAAGCTTTCGGTCTACATTTATAGTTGCTTATTTGCATATTGGCTTATTCATATTGATCGAGCGACGGAAATTGTCCGTCGGCCAATCAGAGCAAGTGTTATACGGGGTCTGTAAACCTTCGTAAAAACATAATGGCGACCTATAGGAAAGGCGATGTCGTGAGATGGATAAAGATTTCTGTGATATTCAGTGAATATTTCCATCGTGTAATGTGGTAAAGTTGAAATTATGTTGTAGAATTTTTTTTTTCATAGATGTCTACCAGTTTGATGGTGTACAAATTCATAAAATTGGGGTTATCGTAACTTTTGTCCGTAGGACTCCGACTAGGAGAGTAACCCTATGGGATTGGGTAGGGCAGACTTCGGTCTATTTAGGAGAGGGATTCCGTGAAGCCAGACGTAGTCTCAGCGGAGCATATCCCTGAACGAAATAGACTGATTTTTCGGTCTTTTCGGGGATATGCTCCATCCTCCGCTGAGAGTGGCTTCGCGGAATAAAAAAATATTATAAACTAAGACCCCGTTCTCATCACATTTCCTAAACTGGTTTCCACTAAACCAGTTTTCAAAACCAGTTTAGAAGATCGCTTTGTTAGATTCACATTACGCTCCCCTGAACTGGTTTCCAAAACCACTTCACCGAAAGTGATTTTGTTGCTATGGGAAACTCTAAGCGGGGTCAAATGTTTCGCGCGGAATTTGAAACCGTTGAGCGTTACGTACATTAGCGCGGATCGTATACCGCGCACACAATAGTACTTCCTGGTGAAGATCGGTTTCCGAAGAACGGTTGTGTCCTCATTACACGTAAAACCGGTCTTGAAAACCACATCGCGAGGTGGTTTTCAAAACTGGTTTCCAAGACCACTTAAGATCGCTTCCAAGACCACTTTGAGTGTTCTCATTACACCCCCAACTGGTTTCCACTAAACTAGTTTAAGGATGTAGATGAGAACGGGGTCTAACTCTTCCAAACAGACAGATTTTTCTGTCTATTGTCCAAGTAGATTTTAATAGAGGTCTAAGTACTTAGTAACTTTAATTAGAGTAAAAACTCTGCATAGGCCTAGATATATTCTATTTAATTCTAGTCCACTCACACTAGCCACATGGGCTTGATGTTGATTGTTATATAAAATATGACATGGAACATCAAGCTTCAAGCCACACCGGGAAGCAGTCTCCCAGATGTAGAGAAAAGTAATTAAAATAGAAATAAGTGGGCAAGGTTCATCCATTTCCACGTACGGTGAACCTTGCAAACCACCTTCAGAGCTTTGCTAAACTCTTCCTCTTCCAGCCCATCCAACCACTTCCACCAACGATCGAATCATGAGAAACATTAAAAAATTACAATTTATGGAGACATCGATGTGCGATTAGCATTACAAAGATGGCGAGATCAGCACGGAATGTGTGCTGTAGATGAACAGAGTACAAGACAGTGCAACGCTGAGCGGTTCCAACGTGGCATGCAAAATTTAATTGTGCTAGTATCGCGCACGCGTATATGCTGCTGTACCGTCTATGCAAGATATTAGTACAATTAAATTTAGCATTGCCGCCAAAATTGACACAGCCCCACATAGTGCTGGTTCCGTGAGTTGGTAGTCATACTAGATTTTAGATCCAACTTAGTCGTAGAGATGCAAGACTAGAAAATAGAATTTGCTTATTATGGTCAGGAGTCCTAAACTAAAGCTATGCAGACCTGTCCTAAAGCTACACACCCCTCAGATACGCACAATGCAACGCGCCAAACCTTTTGTGTGACAGAGCAACAAGACTATCTTCTTCTTCTTCTGATGGTGTTGGAGAGCAGTTTTATCATGCAGCCTGTTCAGAAGGGTATGGTAAATGTACAAGATAACAATACTTGTTCAGTATTGTGAGTTAGAGCTTAGTCCTGGCATAAGGAGGCACATATCAGGTGGATTTTTAGGATGAAGCGAGGGGTAAGGCTCATTAGGGAATTAGCTGCTGAATGTGGGAGTGCTGGGTTTGGGAGGAGGGTGAGGATCGCGAAGGCCTGTGGGTTGTCTTTGTCTTTTGTCTCTGACATCGGTCAGCTTCAAAACCAAGATTTGCATTCATTACGTGTGCGTAGCTTTATGACCCTTTCATTTTTGTCTTGCCTGCGTAATATCGACATCACTTGAAAATGGATGTTATTGACATTTGTCCATCATAATTTTCTCTGGGATTTAATTTCAGAGTATGAGGACAAAGATCTATAAAAGAAATTCGAATAAATCATTGAAATAGTCATAGTCATCATCATCATTATCTGTATTATTATTATTATCATTATTATTATAATTATGATTACCAGTAGACATTCAGCAATTCTAATTGGGAAGCACTCTTCTTTATCAAAACATTTGTAATGTACCTAATACTATATCTGCACATTTAGTCTTTACTGTAAGCAAGGGCTTCTGAGTACAATGGTACTAAATCCACTGAAGGAATTCTCCTGCTAAAACAAGATGAAATAAAGAACTAGGATAGGTAAAACTTCAGTCTTACTAAATTAACCAATATTACTCCTTTCCACTTACAGGCTGACAAAGCACAGAACCATTATGGGTAGGAATACATCTGAGGTGGACTGTTTTGTAGATTCTTCTGTCCACGCCAGGTTGATCTCTAGACAACATGCTGAGATACTCATGGAAATGGATGAGAACCAAACCCCAGTACTCTATGTACTAGATAAGAGTCTTAATGGAACATTCGTCAATGACGTCAAGGTAACGTTTTTCACAGTATTCTTGTTTGTATAGTGTGCCGACTGCTGTAGTGCAGATTTTCTTTGATGTTTCTTTTACTAAAGCAGGCTTGGAAACTGACAGGTAGTGCTGTAGCTCACAGCTCAAAGCCCTAGGCCCCGTTGCATAAAACTTTTATGTCATGATTTATGTCACTATTCATGACATAATTCCTGAATCACGACATAAACGCAAATTGTCAATGACATAGCTTATGCGGAGATTATGTCACGATTAAGATTTATGTCACAAGTTTTATGCAACAGGGCCCTGGTCTGGTCCGGTAACTCATTAAGGAACATAATTCAATCTATCATCAAAATTTTGTGAACTAAAAATGTCTGTTCTTTACCTTAGAGTGCTTTGGAACACATATTTCTATATACACTCCAATTTCTTAGAAATTGATAAAAGATGACAGAAAGTGAGCTTTTTCACAACTTTTTTCTACGGACCTTTGTTATCAAGTTGTCCCACTTTGAGTTTTAGTCTGGTTCGTGCCTGGCTCGGCTCCAAACCTTCAGTCTGGTAAGTTAGAGACCGGTTCTGGTTCCTACATGTAGCTACAGCACTGCTGACAGGAGTCTGAGTGCAAATTGATCCCTTCAATTTGCAGTGACCTCACCAAATTTAACAATTATTCCATTAAGATACCTTGCAGGACTCTCTATTTTCTGACCTTCCTTGAAAATGACCCCTAAACATAGATTCTACATGTACATGTATCTGCCTGAATTCACATTGTTTTGATGAAAAAATGAAGCAACCACCAAAGCCCTAAGATTATATAAGAATAATCGTCATGTTTTATTTTATACGAATGTGTAACATGCAATATATTGTTTGCTTGCTGTGAACCTGTCTTGCCAATTTGAGGCCATTGGACAACTTCAGTCAGAGTCCTGTTTCAAGTTTTATAACCTACTTGTACAAGTGCACAACATTTCCTTTATAAAGAGAAGGTTGAGCTCTTGGATAGGTAAAAATAATTTGTGACCTTTCTCATTCCTATTATGTCAGTTTGGAAGAACATCATAGCAAAAATGTCCCCTGAAAAAGATCGCTCCTCAAATTCGAAATAGGACAAAAAATAATTGAATTGTTCGGGCCGAACATTCATGCCACATGTGTGTGCAGTCCCATATGTACCTATTTCTGTAGTGCAGTGCATGTGCATGTGCATGTGCTTTTCAGCGAGATTGTGTCGATTTCTTATCATTTTGATGATGCAAAAGCCTCACAGTATATACCAATTCTTATGTAGACGTGATCATCCTTCCCCAATTGCTTTGAGACAGTTTCTTTCACAATGTAATCACATGACCAGAACTCAACTTTATCTTTAAGGTGGATTACCTAAGATGCCTGCTGAGAGATTCTCAATATTTAATAACAGTTTTCTCCATAACCACACCCATCACTTTTCCAAGTAGAGACATTCACTCTCAATATTTTTCAAGATTTTGGTCATCCACTGGATATGTGCCTGTTCATGGTGAGGGTTTAGACCTGTGGTTAGGTTAGCGTTAGGGTTACTTTTACCATCTACAGATAATAAGAATTCCAGATAGTGCGGTGCAAGACAATTGATTGTATAGGTAATTGATTTCCCCCCTTTCTCTCATTAGGTCGCGACACAGACCAAAGTACCACTTAAAGAAGGAGACACCTTGACTTTGGGCCATCTTAGGGGAGTCCAGGTGAAGCAGGGTACATTCGCAGAACAACAGAACTCAGAGTTTAGATTCAGGGTGAGACATTCTTTTCCTATATATTTTCAAGCATAACCTATGATATCAAGGTCAATTACAATTCTGAATTTGATTATGACCTACCCCCCCCCCCCCCCCCCCTCCCCCTCCTTGACAACTGCTGCATTATTAGAATTTACTGTGTTACACAGTGAACATGTAAAATTTGTTATATTCAGTAAGAATGGTCAGGAATGCTATTTTCATGTGGTATCCATGCATAAGATAACTTAGATAATATGGAAATATTTCAGTCATTACTTGAGCCGAAGAATTGTTTTTTTTAACTTTGTGATGTATTTTCCATTTATTGAGCATTGTGTGTGTGTATTATTGATCCATTACTCATCTGCAGCTGGTTTATGCACCTGTAGAAGAGGAATCCACAGAGGATGATGAGAACACCCCAACAAAGAGGAAAAAGAAAGAATCCCCCAAAGTATCCAAGAAAACTCGGATCCTTCACCCTCCAGATAGCAATGTCACCTTTCCGACCTCACAGTCTGCCAACAGCGCTGCCAGCATTCCACCGCCTTTCCTTCAACAGAACAATGCGCATGGTACTGAGTCAGAGAGCGGTGCTAACCCAACACCCATCGGGAAAGTAAAGACTCATAGTAGGGTTGACACAAACCCTACTTCAGCCCACCAAGACGGTGAAAATAAAACTCTGGAGGGGGAAGAGAACACCCAACCCACATTGAATTTAGATTCACGGAGAGGAAAACCAAAGCGAGACAGTGGTAGGGCCACCACGAGGGGATCAGCACGTGGTAGGGGTACCACTCGGAGATTAGGACGAGGAAGGGGTAGCACAAGGGGATTGGGACATTCTCAGGGAAGGGGAAGGGGGCAGGGAGATTCTGCAAGGATGGATGCAGGAGAACGTGAGAACTTGGAAACTTTGTCTGGAGAAGAGGGTGGGAATGCACTGTCAGCTAGCAGTCGAGCAGCTGATGTATTTCAATTTGAATTGGAGTCAGGTACAAATCTAATCCTTCTTTTCCCTATATTAAAATGAAATACACACAAAAACATATGTTATTTGGAAGTGACCCACAATGTGTCTCTAAACCTTTTAGTACACATGTGCTTTTTCTTCTCTCACTAAAACATGTAACATACAAAGCCGGATTTTCCAAGAGCATTTAATTTATTTAGTCTTGTACTGGTACATGTAATATGTACTCTAAAATTTGCATCTACATTTTAAGCTCAGAAATGTTCTTACCCCTGATATGTTCACAATTGGAAAAAATAAAGCTTGAATAAGATTCTTTAAAATGCTAGCATTCTAACAAGCAAATTTTTGGAGGATCATTTCTCTTCCATGATATGTACTGGTGTTTAAAATGTTAAGGAATGAACTTGCACGTAAGCAAAGTCAGCACTAGTTTGACTTTAAATTAACTTATTTCTGTATAAGTTCCTGTAATCATTTGGTACTAGAGAAATGTCAAAATGAATGTTGTGCCAGAAGAGTCTCCTTGGGTTCTTTCACTGGAAAACACAATATTTCAGTGAGGAGTATTCAGAAATTTCCCCCTTCATTTTTCCCATCTAGCTATATCACTGTCTTCTGTTCTGTGTATTTTGTCTATATTTTTTCAGGACTGCAGTACTATTTTCCTTGACATTCACTGCATGCTGGTATATTTCATAGGCTTTAAGGAATAGTAACAAAATATATAGGTATAAATTTTTGATTAGTAAATTCTCATCTAGGAGACGTGATCAGCAGTGGTCTCGTAACTGGAGGACCTGGGTTCGAAACCAAGTGGATGCGCTAGTGCCCTTTGGTAAGGCATTAGTCCTCATTACCAAGTCCCTCAGAAAGGACTTAAAGCCGTCTGTCCCCTGGTAGCTTACTTACAAGCATACACAATCATGCTTTCTTAGCAGTCCGGTTAAATAAACCATCAAACCTATTCAAACCATTTTTTTTTTCTTTATTCTGTTCAGAGAGTGGAACTGAAGAGGACTCCGCCCTTCATCGGCAGGTTGATGCGATATGTCAGAGGAGCTTTGACAACTCTGATTCAGACTCTGCTAAGAGTAAACCAGGACCATCCAAACCAGGCTCATCCAAGGGAAGAGTAGCAAAGACCAATGCAGCCTCCAAGCTAGAGTCCAAAGGGATGGATAAGAAGAAAGGTAATCCAGGGCCCTGTTTCATGAACTTGTCATCAATGACAAGCTGCAATAACTGTTATAAGCTACTGAAATCCTTGCATCTGATTGGCTGAGAGCAAATTTGTCGGTAAAAATCACTGACAAGACACTTGATGAAACGCCTCCCTGAACATTGTGAGGTTGACCCTTCTTCACCACCAATTTAGTCTAAATTGATTCTAAATCTACACTCTGTTTGACTTATTACACTTGATAAAGATTTAGTTTTAAATATGATGCATAATTTACTTTCTTTTTTTTCTCTTTCTCTCTCTTCCATTTCCCTCTTCCTTTCACATTTCTCTTTCTTTTTCTTTCTGTCATTCTGTTATTCCTCTCTTTTCTCCCCCTTTGTTTTATGCATCATAATATTATTTTGCTACATCATTTTCTTTGATGTTTTTGTAGATATGATTGTATGCCGAATTGTATTTTACTGTGAATTCTGTTGCATGGTGTATGTATAACTCCATGTAATTCAACTCTTGAGCTGCTATATGGTTTTTGATAAAAATACCTTAACAGTTCTATTCAATTCTTTGAAAAATGACATAAATGAACTTTAAAGATTTAGATCATGAATTGTAATGCTTTGTTCATAGTGAGATTGGGTGTGAAATATCTTCCATGGGGTAAAATTTGATGTGGCGGTATGGCTAGAGTGCCCAAGTCTGCGCAGTGCCCTTGTCTGCACACATATGTAACTGCGCTATTCTCATAAAACAAAACACGCAACGAACACAAAATTTTCATCTTTATCATAGCGATAGCTATTCATGCAAAAAACAAGTCAAAATATTGAAAAAAAAAGGTCTTATTTCAGAAATTTTATTTACAAGCCTCAAAATGTTGTCTTTCATGTTAAAACTCCCGAACTGTGTGTAAAATGAACGAGTGCGTAGGCTTGAGCACCATTGTTTTTTCAATGTTGAAAAGACACGGCTGCTGTTTTTTGTGAAAATGGCATTGTTCTTGCTCTAATTTTGATGAGATTTTTTGCAAACTTACTCTTTAGAATATCAGGAATAATATGAAATTAAGATTTATGGAGGAATATTAAAAGAAATCCTTGTCCATTTTCAGGTCAAAATCTTAGGTGCGCAGACATAGTGCTCCCCATCATACATGTTTTTGTTTCAGAAATAAAATGTTGCCATTATTGGCTGAAGACAACACTTAAATCCTTTAGGGGGGATTTGCTGCTGATGGATGGCACAAAAGGGGTAATAATGATCAGGTTTTTACAAAGGAGTGGAAAAATTCAATTTATTTTCATATGTCCATGAGCAAGTCTGATCTTAACCTTGGTGCCCTGTGGCACATTGAATGTATGTTGTCTGTGCATGCAAGTAGGCATTTGTATTTGCTTAAAGGGAAAGTCCACCCTGATTACAAGTTGGTTTTAAAGGAAGTATAAAAATTAAAGAAACAGATCAGTGAAGGTTTGAGCAAAATCCAATAAGAAATTAGAAAGTTATTAATTTTTGAACTTGTAATCAATCAAACACAAAGTGGCAACTCTGACCTATCTTGCGATCTCCTCTCCCATTTGCTCAGTACAGAAAATCTCATAAATTTTCATTTTCTGAGTTTTTGATGAAGGAATAGATGCCTTTCATACAGGTGTTGTGTAAAAACATATGAGCAATGATTATATCTAAGGTGTATGTATGATTCAATATATATCTTTTTAGAGAAAATGGAAATTAACAAATTTTAATACTGCCAAATTTCTATACACACATTACATGAGACAAGCTTTCAACCAAATTGCCTTTTTACATTGTCCATGTTGGTACAGATATCGCTTCATGATATCATACTTCACAAACTATGAACCCATTTTCAATTTGAAAATGAAAAGACAAATGAAAATTTTGACCGTTTAAGCTGTCTAATGTTGAATGGGTTAAACCCATTGGTTAATAAAACCTTTTGTTGGTTTAGATATCCACTAAGTTTTCTCCCTCTTCTGTGTGGCATTGCAGGGGAAGGTGCGGCATCCTTCAACCAGAATGTTCGGAAAAGAAGAACCGCAGTCACAAGGAAAGATGCTGTAACTGCTGTCACTGAGTACAACTCCCAGCCTTGTTCATCAGCTAAATGTTGTAGACCCAAGGACAGCACCGTCACATGGGTAAGCATCAGCATGTGCTTGACAGAAGGACTATTTGGGTGTATTTTGGGGCAATTTGTTTCATTTTGGAAATGAAAGGATACAGAAATTTTTCTGTTTTAATAATGTAACGTGAGTAACCGAACATTTGCAGGGTTGACAGAAAGTATGTTTCTTCTTCTGAAGTTTTGATACTGTATTTAGGTACTCTAATCTGTGTGCATTGTTGTAACTAAAACTCATTTACCCAACACCTGTAGTAAGAAAAGAGGAGCTTAAGATGTAACTCAAAACCTCTCCATATGTAATGTGAGTAACCAGGGTTACCTAACCAGTCATAAGGACCACTTATTCATGAGGACCGCTATCCATAACGCACAACTAAATGAGTAGCGGTTTTCTATGAATAGCGGTCCTTCTAAATAGCGAACAAAACATATACAAATTACCACAAAGGACCACTATTCATAATTATTCATAAGGACCGCTATTCATAACACATGTTAAATGAATAGCAGTTTTCTATGAATAGCGGTCCTTAAGAATAGCGAATGGACCAGGAGTAACCGTGGAATTGCCCAGATGTTGAATATCGGACAATGCGCCGACTGAAATGTTTTGAGATTTAGTCATAGAAAGGTTTAAAGAGCATATGTAAGTATATCCACTGGCTGTGTATCCGTTTGCTTCCTTATGTTCCTCTTTTTCTTTTTTCTTTTTTCTTTTTAAAGGAAACCCCTGCTCACACTCTGGCTTCTTCCTATGAATATAATGAAGTGTTGCTCTTTGGTTTTGTTTTGCAGGTTCAGTGCGATGACTGTGATGGCTGGTACCATGTGACCTGCGTAGGATGTGATTATAACAAGGTCAAACGAGCCGATTATCAGTTCCACTGTGGATGCAAACGCAAGAAATATAAAAAATAAAATTCTCTCTCTCTGTTTCTCTTTTTGTATCGTTTGATTGAAACAAGGTCAAACAAGCAGATTATCAGTTTTAACTCTGGAATCTAACCCAAGAAATCTAAGAAATAAAAGACTGTTATTACACCCCCCCCCCCCTCTCTCTCTCTCTCTCTGTGTCTGCATGTGGTGTGATTATAACAAGGCCTAACAAGCAGATTATCAGTTCAACTGTAGATAACCCAAGACATCTAAGAATTTTATGTGCTATGAGTTGATAATTAGTACAGTGTTCAATATAAGAAGTGTACAAAGTAAATTTAATAGCAGTGAACACCATGTATGCACATTGTGAACGAGAGACCATGTCTTCAAACAAAGCTCCTACCATATGCATGTACTTTTTGGTTTTTTTTGCTGTATTTGTAGAACATCATGACAAAAATGCCTTGTGTATAATTCATTTTATGAGTTTGATCAGTCAAAACATTTTACACATTTGTGTTTAAAATGGCAAAAGATGATGCTTGGCACAAAAAAGTATAAAATTGTTATTGCCTCTCTCTTGCTAAGATATCATGGTATGGACCAATTTATTTTTTCTTGATGTACTAATAGTAATTATGTACCTAAATGTCCTTCAATTTTTGTAATAGTTATTGTTACATGCTACCAATGATTTTTGGTATTGTTTCAGCTTTCTTTAATAATTATTTTATATTGGATGGCTCTGAATGGGAATACCAGAGAATATTCGACGAGTTAGGGCCAATATTGCACGAATTGAAGATGAGTGCAATACTGGCCCTAACGAGTGGAATATTTCTGGTATTCCATGAAATAAAGCCATCCAATATAATTATTATTATCTATACCCTACATGAAAATGATTTAGAACTTAATAAAAATCATTTAACCCCCAATATTCAGTTAATAGAGCCCATCATCATACTTCATTGTGATCACACAAGTTTAACTTAACCTCTTTATGACATCATGTGCGTATGTGTGTATGCATTGCATTATGTGCGCACGCAAACAGACCGGACAAAATACAGCATAATATTGCACTGCAAATTTAGTACAGTAGTCTGGGGAATTCAGCGTTCCGTGCAATATGGCCTCATATTGCACGCGCAAATCAAGCGGACAAAAGTATGCGTTTTTATTGTGCCGCTAAAATGCCTAATATAGGTAATAATATTGTTTATTGGATGAAGGAGTGTGCTGTACATGTATAGGTTAAAGAGGTTGAATTGTAGGTGCTAGTCGAGGCAACTCCTGTTCGTACTTGTCCCATGTTGACTGGGAAAATTGCTCAAATTGAAACTTCTGATTCTTAATTATTATTTCTAATGTTGTAGCACACTTAAACCTTGTACCATTGATGTGGAGAGCCTACAGGTAGCCCTACCCACCATCCCTCGTATGAACAAGAACAAGAAAAATTGCCCTTTTCACACCAAATGAACATTTCTGATGTTTTCAAGAAAATACTTTTAGAGATACACAATTCGACCATGTTCATTTTCTTTTTGTTTTGAAAATGGTAACTAGTTTTTTAACCCACGAGATGAAACTAATTGCAAGGAACGTGAAACATTTATTGCTTGGGTAAACAATGTTTATGTATGTTTATGTATTTCTTGCTTTGAGAATGATTTCAGGCTTAAATTGTATTGTATACATACTTGTAAATAGTGTTTTATAATTTTTTTTTTACAAAATGATAGAAAAGAAGTTTCCTCATTTGCTGTTGTAGAATTCTTAATTTTGCCTGGTTGACAATGTGGTGGTTATATGGATGCTGTTGGAAGATGGTGATTATGGTGATGGGAAGCAACAATTCTGATGAAGGTTTTACAGTGATGGTGATGAGGATGGTAAGAGTACATGATTATGGTGGTGATAACGATAAGGAAGATGATTATGACGATCCTGGTGATCAAGAAGAAAATTATGACAATGATTATCATGACGATTATGATAATAGTGATAAGGAAGAAGATTATGAAGCTGATGGTGATGATGCTGTCTATAAGGAAGATGATTGTAATGTTGTTGATGAAGTTGATGACTACGATGGTGTCAGTGTTGATGACGGTGATGACGATGATTATTATGGTGATGGTGGCTGTGATGATAGTGCGTAATACATCTACGATGTCTCTACAGAGATATTATTACCCCGATGATGATTATGAAAGTACATGTCATGATATGATGATGAAAGTGGTGAGGTAAAGTTTCCACATTGCCACACATGGAAAAACACACCGCAGCTCAGGGAAGCTGGCAGGGAAAAGAAATCGGGTAATTATAGTTTTATATGTAATTCACTTGTACAGAGAAGGTGGATTGAGAAAATATTACGTCATATGAAAGACATAATGCACTGTTCTAAACGGCACAAAAAATAAATAATCAGTAAAGACAACCTATTGTTATAGAGATTTCTAATCTTAGAAAGCACAAATGTCAATATTTCATAAATTATCATCTACAGATATTTACAATAATTGAAAATACAATACAAATAACAGACACTCGATGTATTATTTACATTACAAACATAATTATACATATTACATGTATCTATACAGAATTCTGTACATACTAAGCAATATAGACATTTAAAAAAACAGATTCCCAGAAAATAGTCATTTTGTAAGTACATATCAGCCAAAATTCAAGACTGACAAAGAAAAAGGTACATTTGTGTACAAAGAAGGACAAAAATGCTAAGGTTGCACTTAACATTTATCATAAATCTTTTGGAGATTGGAACTATCAAGCACTTGTGCTACACGTGTGTCAGACACCAATCACACTAATACAGGACTTTCAGCCAGAAATGTTTAGACAAGGAAATTAATACGTGATGTATCGTTGGTCAAGTGTGTTAAAAAAGCACCTGAATCGTCACAGCTCTAAATAAAGTTAAAGGTAATCTGTAACTTTGTGGAGGCTTGATAAATTCTGAGCTGCATGGCCCTAAATACTATCAGTGTATGTACTATGTTGTAAAAATGAAGCCCTGAAAAATGCATGTTAAACGCATCACCATGTGCTTCACAAAAAGTGAAAATATGCAAGTGACCGGAAATGCCAGACCTTTTCTCCCCATAAACTACAGTGTTAGACTAAAGCGTACCCCAGTATGGTTTCATGAATGGCAGTATTCCGTCATAGATAATTTGAAAATAACATCATATTTTGCATATTCCTGGCTGTTTATTTATCCTTCTGAACATCATATACAACACAAACATCAAAATTCAACAATTTATTAAATCAAACCTCCTCAAAGTTACAGATTCCCTTTAAAGTGATTTGGTAACTTTGTAGAGGCTTGATAAAATCAGTGTATGTATATAGGGTGTAAAAATGAAGCCGAAGGGGGGAAAAAAGCACTTCAAAATCATCATATCCTTCACAAAAGTAAACATATGCAAGTGACCGGAAATGCCAGACTCATTTTCCCCATAGACTCGGTGTTAGACTAAACCGTATGGCCATACGCTTTCGTAAATGGGAGTACTAGTATTCAGTCACAGATATCTTAATAATGGCATTATATATTTGAAAACCTTTTAATGCCTGGCTATTTATTTATCCTTCTGGACATTATTATACAAGACAGATATCAAAATTCAACAATTTATTACATCAAGCCTCCACAAAGTTTTAAGTTTTGTCTTTCACTTCTGGCAAAAGAGACAATTAATAGTTGTTAAATCAAAAATGGGAAAATAGGAGCACCTCAAATTTGCATCTGAATTTGACTATCATTTTTTATATTTGATAAGGAATCTATAACCAGGGGTCCTTTACAAGAGACAGTCATACATCTAAGTTCCTCAACTTCCCATTGAAACCAGTCATAATTTTTAATGTGTGTTTCAAAAGCACGTTGGCTAAATGGGCATGACTGTCTCTTGCAATATCCCCAGTTCTCTTAGCACCGCTGAAAATCATAAAGACTTCAGTATACAATTCATATTCCCAACAGCGTTGATATTTTTTCCCCTCAAATAAATGAGTCAATTGGAAATGAACTACATATAGACAAGTATTTTGATCAGGGGGAAAAAAATTGATATTCTGATATTGTCAATTCTTTCAATAACAGAAAAATAAGACTCGAGAATTTTGCATTTTTGATAATTTTCCAAACTCAACAAATGCTTATTTATGTAGGGTCCTTCAAAAATGAATGATGAATTTATTCATCAAACTTCATTGACCAGTTTCTGTGATTTTCCTCCATTCAGTCGATTCCATTTGTCAGGTTGGACATCAACTATAAACTACCAAGTCACATTTGCTAAAATAAAAATTATTTACAGAAAAGTATACATAATGGCCCGTATTCTGAACTCCGGTTTAACTTAAACCATGGTCTAAATGTGTGGTTTAACTATGGGTAGCCAAAAATGTCAGAACTTTGTTTATGTTGTACATGTATGTTCCTTATGTTTACTGGATTCTGGTCTCATGCTTTAACGGTCAAGAAAATTATTGTACTTACCATTCCCCGACAGTTTTTAATAGTTTGAGCACCAAAAATGCTGATAAATTGAATATCTACTGATAGAGATTTGTGTCACATTTGGCTGCCCATAGTTAAACCACACATTTAGACCATAGTTTAAGTTAAACCGTAGTTCAGAATACGGGCCTATAAGTATTATAAAAACCTGTCCGAGAATATGTCCAATAATACATTCCAAAGGTCTGGGGCCCTATATTTTATAAAACTTATTATCAATAAACAAAGTTGCAATAACTGTTATAAGCTACTGAAATCATTTTATCTGATTGGCTGAGGGGAAATTTGTCATAGAAATATGGCAGTTGTTACTGATAACAAGTTTTATGAAACGGGGCATCGTTTCATCAAACCATCATAAGTACAAGTTTGCCGACATCCCATTGAAACGCATGTTAATTTTAATACACACGTTTCAATGGGATGTCGGTGAACTTGTACTTATGGTTTGATGAAACGCTGCCCAGGGCCCTGATCAGACAGTCATCAAAAGTTTGTCTACAAATATGTTTTTTTACCTGCAAAAATTCAAACTTGATAATGTATCTCCAGCTCAAAATCATTATGAAGTTATGAACAAGTATATATATATCTATTCCTGTGATAGTTACGATTTCAGGCTACTGCAAGCTTTTGAAACATGTATCTTTGTGACCTGTTGAAGATGGCGGTGTTCACAGAAAGTAACTTTCACAACTGCAAAAATTCAGGATTCTTATTAATCAATTTTTGTGGCACAGAGCATCAAATCTGAACCATTTGCAAAATTTGTCATCAGATCTGATTTTAGAATATAGTTACTATCCTCTGATTTCCTTTTAGTTTTCATTTTCAAATTTTTGCAGGGGTGCGGGGGGGGGGGGGGGGCTGGTCAAGAAATAAAATTGCTATTAGACATCAGAAGTCATAGTCTCAATGTCTGACTTCAATTCCATAATTTCACCTGCAAGTCTGTTTGGACTGTGCAAGTAAAAGTGAAAAACTAGGATGAATTCAGAATACCATTTCCAGATGTATACATAGACCCATGTACATGTTATACACTGGTACATAGACTGAATAACAAGTTTTATTATGAGCTGTTCTTTTCACATGAATTTCTCCCATTTTCTTTGATTCCTGGCCACTCTAACCCCATTATGTTAACAGTTATTTCCGTATTATGCACATTACTTTTTAGGTTAGGTTTATGGACACGGTTACCTAAATGTCGATTCATGGCCACTTACAGAGCATGACAAAGAAACATTTATTACATTAATACTGGGTATTTCTATAGCGCTCATATCTCCCACGCAAGGTGTTCAAGGCGCTCCAATATTTCCCCCGGCTCTAGATACCGTAGGCTACCGATTTCACTGCTATTAACCAGCATTCAAGGAATCCCTTCCTACCGGTACCCATTTAACACCTGGGTGGAGAGTGGCAAATGTAGATCTTGTCTTGCCAAAGGACACAAGTGCAAAGCCAGTGTTCGAACCTGTAACCTTCGCATCTCAAGTCATGTGTTTAATCCACTCGACTACGACACCTCTACAAAAGTGTTGGACTAACTTTAGATAGGAAACATGGTGTGTAATCTTCTAACTTTGATTTTCATCTTAAAGGAGTTCTTGAATCTAGAGTTATTGATTGAAACAAGTTTTAATTGATTGACTCACCTTCTACAGTTCATTAACCTGAAGATCACGAGCATAGACACGCATAATTATCCATTGTTAGTAGTTGGGGGGGGATGATCTCTTCATCATCCCCCCACTAACAATAGAAAGTGTGTTCGTATCTACCCCACTGCTGAAGATACCTACTTCCAATTTGTTTATTATTATTTAGTATTTGGTGTCACCTGTGCCTGGGAGGGGAAAAGCGAACTGAATCACTTTAACCCTCTGGTCTCTCCAATTATAATAGTCATTCAAATTAGAAAGAGGTATATAATTTCTTATTTCATTTCTAGGAAATTTGACATTGACACTGCCTTGAAGACATAGTGGAAATTCAGCCATCTAATGCTTGCTTCATGGAGCCCCCAATCTTAGTTTGGGGTCTGTCTTTACCCCACTGTTACTCTTCAAACTGATGAGTTTCATTTAGCCCTTGGTGTCTTTCCCCGTCTTGGTTTGGGCTCTTTATCTTTCTTAGCAGCAGGCTTCCCCTTGACTAAGCCCTTGTTGGAATCCCTCACAGAGCTGGGAGTTGCTTTCCCTGTGTAAATGAAAGATGAAAGTTCAAGGTAATATGTATTTAGCTTTTGAAAATGCAAGTTTAAAACTCAAGGCATGATGGGAAGCAAGATTATATAGATGAAATTTGAGAGTTCTTTGAAAGTAACACATATAGTTATGATTAACTATGATTTCTGATACAGTATGAACAGATTTCCTGTTTTCTTATTAAAAATTGAACATTAAATTGTGCTCACTGGACATAATATTTAAGGTGTTCTTCCACTTTCTGAGCTAAAGATAAGCAAATATAACTATATAACATAAAACTAATGTCACATATCTCAATGCCACATTACACAGACCTTGGAATTGGAATGAACGTGTGCAAATGACATGTCCACCCAATAAACCATATACACACAGGTTAAGGCAAATTTCAATGGTATCAATACAGATATAATGAAAGAAAAGAAATTAGTGCTCTATGGTATAGCCCATTGTCCAGCAGTAAATGAGAGATTTATGATTTATCTTTCCATCCACAATGAGGAGAGAGTCAAGGATGTGTGAAACACACCTTAAACATATTATTCTCCTCCTTTGCAAAGAAAAATAAGAACTAGAGCACTCGGGGGGGGACCGGTCCGAGTACACGTATCCCCTGAGCCCGTCACCCATCCCCCATTTGATCAATGTTGTGACTGAAACTGATAAAGTGGCACTTGGGCACCTCGGGTATCACTGCTGACAAATTTGACCTTTTTGTACTTTTGTCATTTTTTAGTTGTTTTGAAATTTGAAGGTGATCCGACAAAAACTGCAGCCGGTAGAGTGCTCACAAGATAGTCTTTACTATTGCTTTAAAAAATATGGTTACCATGACAACATTCCACCCACACCAAAACCAATAGGCGTCTTCATCTTACCATAATGCACCTCCATGCGAAATATGAAGATGATCCGACAAGAACTGCAGCCGGTAGAGCGCTCACAAGAAAGTCTTTACCATTTCTTTAAAAAATATGGTTATCATGGCAGCCATGACTTCGCCCACACCAAAAATAATGCACCTCCATGCGAAATTTGAAGGTGATGCGACAAAAACACTAGTTCGGGGGATACAATAACTCTGTAAAGCCTCATTCATTTCCTATAGTGCATGCACTGCACTTTCGTTCTAGTGAACATGCATATTTGGGACACTATCTGGTCAGTGTAACTAACCTCTCTTCACGTACTGTTCCCTTCTCTTGCTGGCCTTGCATCCATCTTTACCCATAAGATGTCTCTTCCAGCTTTCTTCACCTTCTGGAATGTTGAGATGACAGTATGGACATCTCGCTGTACCTGGCTTAGATGCTAAGAACAGTAGCAAAATGTAAAACCAATGATAAATACATGGCTCAAAATAAATGTTTAATAGAGTCTCTTGAGCATTAGGTAACAGCAGACTTTCTGGGGATAAATCTATGTAAAGTGTTGTGTACAGCAAGATACTCAGAAAAACAAACAGCAAATGATATATAAACACATTTATTTTGAAAAAAAAAAGACTTTTAAAAATGACTTAATTGGATTATTGACATTTGCCAACTGGATTAACCCTAATAGAGCCGGGTTATTTAGACCCATCTCACAGCCGGGGGGGGGGGGGGGGGGGGGGGGGGGCTGATTCCGCCCCCCCCTAAGATCTCGGCCGTCCAACGCGCATTCGCAACGAAAATCGGCACACACGTCGCCGACCACGTAATCTACAAAACTGTATAGTCAATTTCTCCGAAAAACGTCACAACTGGTTAATTATGCTAATTTATGCATAAAATTAATGGTTTGCTCTAATTAATTAAATAAAGCCCCAAAACTGCTAATTTTTTGTATAGAGACTCTTTGTCAGATTCTGATCAAATAAACCAACAAAAAAAATTCGGTAAAATCCTTTTTTTCTTATGTATTTTATTGTTTTTTTAATTTCTTATGTATTTCTTTGTTTTTCGACTTTTTGTTTTTTATTGTTTTTTCGATGGAATTCGTCGGCGACACTATTTTAATCATAAACAACATAAAATTAATTGTTTTTAAACAGTAAAAGTAAAAATAATGAAACATTTATGAATTTTAGCTGGAAACACAATTTGCATTGGATTTGTGCACAAAATCACGTTTTTGAGCAATTTTGGGTCTGACATGCACTTACAAAATGTTGCGTAACTCCGGAACCGCACGCGCGGGCATCACAAATTTGGTCTCAAAAGTTGCGCAAGACTTGAAAGAAAAAAGTAGTGAAGCGGCGTGGTGACTGCTTTTCGCGATGCGAACATATTACGCGAAACGTCGAGGGGGGGCGGTCCTATTATTAAAGGGAAGCAGGAGAATTCATACGAAAGCAAAAGAGACAAAATCATTTGTTAACATCAAATGATGAATCATTGATAAATCATTTTGCCTGAAGCTGTTTTTTTGCCTAAATCTTTTTTAAAAAGCATTTCAAGATATACAATGCAATATTAAACCCATTCCATGTTCATCTGAAAGTAGCAAATATCGCAGTTTACTATGAATAAGCTCTCATAAGAATATTTGTCTTTTGAAGGTATGTCAAGACAGATACATGTACAAGCATGTTTACAGAGAACAAATTGTAAGACGACATAGCTCAGGTCTATGAACAAATTTGATTTGATTTTTTACCAGACCATGAATTGCGTAAACTTGTGAAAATCTTTCAGCATAAAGTAACTATGATATCTGCAAATTGGACAAAGGAACAACTTACGTTGGCAGAGTTTTTCCGATACATAGCGGTCGATTTCAGCTTTGCTGTGCGTTTCGGCACAACGAGGGCACTCTGCAAAGTCAGCCCTCTTTTCACATTCTGTCAGGATATGCTCAGTCAACGTTGATATCTCCACCACCTGTCATGCAAACATCCCATGATGATCGATAAGAAATTAGTATCTACATGTACATTGTATATCTCTTAGTGCAAAGGGATTTGCTGGTTTCGAGATTTTACTAAAACATAAAGAACGCTTACTTTTCAAAAGCCAGTACTTCTTTAACCATGTCTCATATCACTAAATGTTCTGCACAAAAGTTGTAGAAAAATTAATTACCCTATCTAATAATACCACATATTCCTAGTTTACTCAATGTTGTGCATGAACATGATATAAAGTAAAATGAGTGTTCTGTAAGTTCTTTAAGTTTTTGTTTCTCATTTGTTCACTATCGTTCAATGTTAAAATGAAAAACATCCCTTACAAAAATTTCTCTGTTAGCATGTAATAATTACTGTACTAGATATTTAGAATAACTGGTTTATGCTCTAAACATTGCTATTAACTGACCTAATATACTGTGTACATATTTCTTGGTGGAGCAATGCGTGATTGCAAATACCAAGAGAGAGAGAGAGAGAGAACCCAAAGTGGTCTTTTGCACACACATATATAGATATTTATATATATATACCATGCAGTACAAAGTGATTCCAATCATCACCGAAAAATTATGTAGTTCTATACAGTCGGAATCTTAGCTTGTAAGAAGTTTCTCACAATATGTTCGATATCAGTACAGTCATAATGGGATTTTTTTAAATGTGTTATCTTGCTTGTCACAAACTGATAATTTTCTTTATTTCAAAGTCCAGTATTTCTAGTGCTCTACATGTACACACAGTTTGTGAAAGTTGGTTCTTTTCTCTGTTTTCTCTTCATTAAACTGTTTCCCCCAATTCTTTAACAAAATATTATATACACGCAACACACCTGTTTACAATTCGGACACTTGGTGAGCATGGGGCAATACTTCCAGTAGTGAAGGTCGAGACCTTCTTCTTTAAACTTGGGATCCTTCTCTCCACAGAAGATACACTGCTGGTCTATGTCCTCTCCGTACTCTGAGGCATCAGCAATGCTGGGGGCTCTTGGCGGAATCTTCTTGTTCTGAGGGGCTAGGAAATACAAAGATTGTTCTTGGATTTAGCATCTACACGTGGGAGGCCAAATATGCAAGGGTAAATCTGATAGCTTTGAGCACTACAGGTATATGAGAGACTACAGGGTTCTGGGTAGGATCTGATAAGCCATTTCGTAATTAGGACATGGTCCAAATGACCCTCAAATAACCCCAATTTGTTCGTGCACGACACTGATCTCTACAGATATTTTTTTCTGTAGAGTTCAGTGGCGCACGCACATTTGTTTTGGTGGACGCGCTACTTGCTCGATTTGTAAAATCATACAGGGAGGCGTTTCATGAAAGGACTTGTCAGATATTTTATCCGACAACTGTTACAAGCTAATGAAATCCTTGCATCTGATTGGCTGATAGCAAATTTGTCGGATAAAATATCTGACAAGTCCTTTCATGAAATGCGCCCCTGGAGTGCGCATCATGGTGCACACACTATGAAAGCGTATAAAGGACAATTGTACTCGGTACAAATGACCTTTATCTGCACATGCGTAAATTGTAATTACAAACTAGCTTATTGTCTTGTGGGGTTATGAAATGGAAGGTGTGTTATGTGCAATTGGTTTTTACAGACGAGTATCAATCAGATATAATTATGAGGGTACTTCTGCAGACTGAAATTTCATGTCATCATCTGAAAGACGTGATTCAGTTTCAGGCCTGGGACAGTCAGACTCGGCTTGCAGATCAATACATAGAAAGGACCACTAGACCAACTCCCAGATAATTCTTGAGTTTCGTATTCACAAGTGGGATGCCAAGAAAGTAGGGTATGGTTCATGGCAACCAACAAGTATTTACAAAGGACTAGGGTATCTTTAATTTTCGACAATCGTTAAATGTGTTCTGTCTGTTATGGAGATCAGGACCCTGTTTGATAAAACTTGTTATTAATAAAAAGTCACAATAATTGTAATAAGCTACTGAAATCCTTGAATCTGATTGGCTGAGAGCAAATTTGTCACAGAAATGGGGCAGTTGTCACTGACAACAAGTTTTATGAAACAGGGCCCTGATATGTAATATGTATTCAAAATATTGTCCTGAGGTAATGTGAGAGAGACTAAATACGGGGCTTTGAGCTTCTGTAATAGAAAGAAGTCGCACATGCCAAATAACAATCTCAATTACCTTTTAGTTTGTTCTTGTCTTCAGCATTGGCCTGTAAAAATACAGATGAAGTGAGAAAGAAAGAGAGAAATGAGAACAGAGAAAGTGGAGACAGTCACAAAGAGAATATGAGAGAGAGAGAGAGAGAGAGAGAGAGAGAGAATAATGATAATACAAAAACAATTCTAAGCCAGAATTAGATAATGTCCAAATGTAGGCATATTCAGAAATATTTATTTTAATTTTCAAAATGAAATGAGGTCCCCAAAAGACTCAATGTCACTAATGTATATATCCTGCTTTGCTATAATTTATAAAAAGAACAAAACAGGTCCTCAATTCATGAAATATAACTATCAAAATACACATTCCTGATACCTTTTTGTCAGCATTCTTATCAACACTCTTGTCAGGATTCTTGGCGCCTTTCTTCTCTGCATTCTTAGCTGCAGCTGCCCTGAGCTCAGCTAGCTGGTTCTGAAGTTCATCAATTTCAGCTTTCTTTGCTTTCTTTTCATTCTCCCTGGCAGCCTTGGCCTGAGCCTGATGTCATACAAGAAAGAGTAATTCACAACAATAAGGAATTCATGCACAAGAGAAATTGGCGTAAATATTCATCATTGGCAATAAGCCTCATTGAAAGCAAACCGGCAACAAAACAGATATAATCACAACACAAGTGAAGCATTACACCTATGATATGCATTGTACATTTATTTTAGAATCTGTAGCTCTGCAATTTCATGACAAAATAAAACATCAGAGGAAGAAATGTACAAAAAGCAGTCTTAACATTAGAAAGGGGGCTTAGACATCTGGCATGAGGCTAAGTGTCATTCTTGAACACCCGATGAAGCTGTCCACGTACCTTGAGCTCAGCTCTGGTAGGCTTGCCATCGATCTTATCAAAGCCATCGTATATCCTGACATAGAGGGGGTTCTTCATGGTGGAGGGTTGTTCTGACGACGGCAGGTGCGATGTGACCTCTGAGCCTCTGAGTTTGTAGAGTTCAAAGATGAGGTTGATGGCTGCGTCTCGTACTATACCAGCTGGGTGCTCCAGGCCACGGTTAGCAAACTTCATTATACTGGAGGTCGACATCCCACTGTGGGCAATCACACACATATGACATACTCATAATAAATGATAGCACTTGCTTAAGGTAAAGCACATATGTATGGGGAAAAAAAAGCCATAGCCAAAAGATGTGGGCATACGAAACAAGAATTTCACAAACAGATGTATTGTTGGAAAAGCTAAAATTTTAATAATTTCAATGTATCATGCCAATACTACGGCAAAGAGGAACAAGAGGAACAAGTTCTTCACTCATCACTTCATGATAATATCCACAACCCCCCCCCCCCCAAAAAAAAGAAAGAAAGAAAGAACTGGTACTACACTGTCTGAACATTTAAAAAACTTCAAATTAACTTTTCTCTGAAAAGTGAGTTCACTCAGTGTCTGTAAACACATCAATATATCATAAAACCTTTAATGACACTACAATACAAACAGAGATGGGGAGGAAATAGAAAAAAATGAGGAAGAGATTACCAATGAAAGTAGAGTTCATTCAGTTTTGTAAAAATCATGTGAGACGAACCTTTCACTTTTTCATCTATGGACTCCTGGGCCCTGTTGCATAAAACTTACCATTAATGTTAACTCTGCTATCAATGGCAAAGTTACCGTTAATGTTAAGTTTTATGCAACGGGGCCCTGGTGTTAACACCAAGTGTGGAGGACTTCAGAAAACAATACCAAGCACAAATTCTCCCAGACAAGAGTAATAAATATGTCAGTGCATATTTGCAACCTCCACAATTGGTTAAGTTCTCTCAAACCATCTTCCTGGGATGCCAGAAGGCTTACAGATGTGTAAAGTGCAAACTTGCTTCAGTCCCCTCGACACCCCCCCCCCCCCCCCCGGATTTCACAAAGCCATATTTCTTTCAGTTTGGCCCATGTGAAACCAATCTTTGCCCAGAAGCCTGCATGGAGCTGGATAATTTCTGTGTCTACATTCCATATTCCTACCTGTTCTTGTCAACTCCAAGTTCCTTGATAAGCTTTTCAACGATCTCCACTCTGGTGACTGCCAGCTTAGCTTGGGTGTTGTTCTTAAATGGCGTTTGGCAATGGGAAGGGATGGTGTTTAGAGGGCGAACTTCAGGAAAACCTGCCATCTCTACGATGAAGTCGATGTCAGTAACTTTCAACTTCGCATTCTACAATGTATATGGAAAGAGATTAGGGGTAGTTTTGGTAAATGCCTTGGACAGAGTTTTATCTTGGTAATTAATAGATCAGCACTTACTTAAAGGATTTACCTTCGATCTCAAGTTCAAAAAATATTCAGCTAATCATTGCCATTCCGTGAAATTTGTCCCCTACGAAATACATAAGTCATCCAATAGTGAACAAGATGAATGCGACTGCATCTCCTATATGCCTCCACCTAAATTCAGTTGATGGCTCAAACTGTTCTTAAATGATAACCAGAGTAAAAAGCCTCTAATTACATGGTAATTGACCTCTTTGAAATTTGACCTTACACCTTATAACCAAAAAGTCTGATCACTTTATCTCCTCCTAGACATGAATACAAAATTGTTGAGATATGGTGATAACAAACTGAAGGTAAAAAAACATTAATTTCACATACACCTGTACAATGACCTTTATGACCTGTCAACTTTGACCTACATGAACAAAACTCTACCGGTAATCAGTTTGTCTCACTATGGTGATGCATACTCGTTCCAAGTTTGAAGTTAATGGATAAAATGGTTCTTGAGATATCATGTTAACAAGGCTAAAACCTGCAATTTCAGAATTGACCTCTATGGCCTTTGACCCTTGACCAACGTATCCCAAACTCTAAACAGATCATCTTTCTATGGTGATACATACTAATACCAAGTTTGAAGTTCATACCTCAAATGGTTCTTGAGATATCGCGTTAACAAGGCTAACACCTGCAATTTCAGAATGGACTTCTATGACATTTGACCTTTGACCTACATATCCCAAACTCTAATAAGATCATCTTTCTATGGTGATGCATACTAGCACCAAGTTTGAAGTTCATACCTCATGTGGTTCTTGAGTTATCGCGAGAACGAGAAAGCAGGACGGACGGACGGACGGACAACCCGAAAACATAATGCTGCCGGCACCACCTTTGGTGGGCGGAGGCATAAAAATCTCATGTGACATGGACTAACCCTTCTTTTTGATACATGAATCACTACCTTAAGTAAAAGGTTATATAACAGAATTTTTGAATGAAATAAACAGTGTAACCTCTTACAAGATCAGATAACAATGACATAGTGCAAAAAAAAATTGTACTCAAACAGTGCAGAAAGAACTACACAAACGCTTGACTAAAAGTAGCAATGACAACAAAATATTTTTTTCTGGATAAGCAAGGCTTTGTGGCATTAGCTGCAAAAAATATGATACTAAAGTTTTTTTTTCTAACATTTCGATGCAGATTCTAAATGGTGATGTCTAACAAGGAAATAGCACACACAGAAATTCATCGCATAAGATCCCCTACATCTGCTGTTGCACAGGTCAAAGTTCACAGGCGGTCCCAGGCGATTCAGTGAGTAATAGGAAGAGTGGTCCCAGGCAGATCCGTACTGAATAACAGTCTTGTTGAGAGCCAGAAGGCATTACCTCATGTACTTTTCCATAGTGCTAACGCCCTTCTAGCTCTCAAGAGATGATGAGATAAATGACACTCACCGTATCTCCAATCCTGCTCATGAGTTCTGGTAGGATCCTGTCCACTCCCTGTGACGTCTCACCCTTACCAATTAGTTTCTTATGAGTTGGGATGAACTCGGTGAAGAGGAATCGTGTCAGATCAACCGCATTGTTGAACACCTGCAGAGAGATAGAAGCAAAAACATAAGATACAGTGTATGTTTGCAGGTACATGTATGTAAGCTTCTTTCAAATTAAGTTTAGGGTGATTCCATATAATGTACACATGTAATTGTACAAAATTTTATATTTCATGCTATCCACAGAATTAAAAAAAAACACCACTTGTTGTGACTGTTGACGAACAATACTCTTTGGTATCATAGTAATCATAATATCATGACCACACAACAATTTATCATCATTTACCCACATGTGTATTGTCAGTACTTGGGTTCAAATTGATATCACAATGCTCCATACAACATGTACATAACCACCTTGTAAGTTCTCACACAATGACAAAAACATAATATGAATTATTAAGGATGGCAATAACACCAAGAAAAACAAACATTCAGTGAAATATTTCCCTGACATAGTATTTTTGTAGGAGGTTATAGTGCTTAAAAGGTTTCATTAACTCATTTAAAAAACAGAAAAACACAAATAGTCAAGTAACACAACCATAAAGTATATTTGGGTTTAAAATTTGCAAATATATGCTCTCTTGTGGCTCAGCATGAATAATCATACAAAATAATTATTAACTGTACAACTGTCTACATGTACACACACACAAAAACAAACAAACCTAATGAAATGATAACTAAGGAAAGAGAACATTAAACTAAAGAAAATCAACAAAGAGCAATTCTTACTGAGAAGACTTTGTCCTTGAGACCCTTCGTAGCGAGGAAGATGGCCGCTCGGAGGATAGCACGAACCTCCTCCTTGTCTTTCCCTTCTTCTAATGACTCCACATAAGATCTGACATCTCCTAATCCTTCTTCCCTCAGCGCCCAGCTCTTGGAATAGACCTTCATCACCTGTTACCATGGATATAAAAGAAGGAAGTGATGACAATCCTTATACATTGACAGGGACCAATCACCCCCCCCCCCCCCCCCCCAAAAAAAAAAGAAGATAAAAATAATAATAAAAATAGTATGATGCCTTTACCTAATACCGACCTCTTAACGATGTTTCCAACGACTACGGGAAAGATTCTTCATGAAACGTAATGAAAATTCATCAGACTATTACCCAAATGCTGGGGAACAAGATCCAGGTACTGACGAGCGATAATACTTGCGCGTTCTTGTAGAAATTACGTCGCAATAGAGACATCTCATTTTACGCCTCGTCGAGAAGTGCGTCTTATTTCCGACCCCTGCACATAAGTCAATGGCAATTTATGAAAAGAAATTATTTTAATGAAAATATTACAAATTAACAATAAATTGATAATACTTACGTTTTTATTCCTCATCTTGTTTTTTTTGTGGCTGTTCTCAACGTTGCTAGGCATTCTACGCGTAGTCCCATGCGTTGATTTGCAAGACGCGCGCTAGATGCCATGATACGCTTAATGGTCGGTATTATGACTAGGTCGGTATTAGGTGAAGTGATCATACTTTGTAAATTGTGCATGTATATTGTTAACAACCCCACCCCCATCTCAACCCCCAAAAAAGTATAAGAGATAATCAAATGGTCTAGGATTTAAGGAGCACAAAAGTTAAAGAATGATTTTATATCATGCCTATGCTCTGAGTTAACTTCCAAGCACTTGATGTGCATACGAGTGTCAACTAGTCTGCTCACAAGTCTCTTTGATCTATATTTACAGTGTAATTTCTGACATCAAACTTGCAATGTCTCCTTACAGGTGTAACATTTGAAGCTGATATTTTGAATATAACATTTCAGCAAAGAAAACATTAACATACGGAGCAAAATACTATTTCAATGTTTGGTCTTGTTTAATATTAACAGCTCTAACTTGTATAGCAATGTATAGCTAAATGGGGCTTTGAAATCTGAGTATGATCAAACCTTGTCCCTGCCAAACACCTCCGATGCAGTATCCAGCTCCCTCATGTTGTTCTCAGATATGGAGCCAAGCTGTTCTCCACCTGGAGCCCCTCCTCCAGTTTCAATCTCAGTCCGGGCAGTCTCAGGCTCCTCCACCGGGGGTAAATCCGGTGGCGGATGACGCGGAGAACTGAAAGATGATTATAATAATAATAATAATAATAATAATAGTATTCTGGATTTATAATAATAATAATAATAATAATTATAACATTTATATAGCGCTTTATACTGGTGTTTCTAAGCGCATTTTGCTATTAATAGAGTATTAAACCTGAATTATTATTCAATCAAATTGAATTAATATTCATTCTGAAAAATAATGAAAAAATGAAAATGATGTGCACCTCCATAAGTGTAGACCAACCCACAGCTGAGTGGGGAAAACTAAGCATTAAAAAGATGGGTTTTGAGTGAAGTCTTAAATTGTTCAAGGGAGTTGGCATTGTGGATATGTGAGGGTAATCGATTCCAAAGGCATGGGGCAATTACAGAAAAGGCTCGATCGCCATAATTGGTATTAGTTCGGGGTCCGCGGGTAAGCTGCAAGGTTGTTGAAGAACGAAGAGGTCGGAGAGAACTAGAGGAGCGAAGGGAGATGAGATCAGAAAGATATACAGGAGACAGACCATTGATAATCTTATAGGTTATTAGAAGAATTTTGAAAATGATGCGCTGGCGTATTGGAAGCCAGTGCAATGAGCGAAGAATTGGTGTTATATGTTCAGATTTTTTTGACAGGGTAACAAGCCTTGCAGCAGTATTCTGAATTCTTTGGAGTGGACGTAGATGGGATTGTGGGATTCCGGAAAAGGTAGAGTTGCAGTAATCAAGATGAGCAGATACAAAGGCATGGGTTAGTTTAGCAGCTGTGGGTTGGTCAAGTAGCTTCCTAATTTTTCCTATCTTGTAAATACCAAATGAAGCAGACCTGCAGACATTTTTGATGTGTTGTTGGAAAGTGAGATTCTTATCCACTGTGACCCCAAGGTCCCGTACCCAGTCATTACACGTTAGAGTACTGGTGTTTCTGTTATCTGAACCGAATAACATTGGAAATGATTCTGTTTTTCTGTGTTTTGAGTACAAGTGGATCATTTCTGATTTCGTTTCATTAAGACAAAGCTTATTATCATGCGACCAGGCTTTTATGTCCTGAAGACATCTGCTGAGCTTCAGTGCAGCATCATCCTTCCCAGTAGGCTTGAGAATAATGTAAATTTGTGTGTCATCTGCATACATTGCGTGGCGAATGTCCTGGTGAGAGTCAATACATCTTGACAGAGGGCTTGTGTATATTATGAAGAGGAGAGGGCCGACTACTGAACCTTGCGGAACGCCGCAGACCAATGGGAAAGGTGCCGATGTGGTGCCATCGATGATGACTTGTTGTCTTCGATTATGTAGGTACGACCGGATCCAATCAAGAACAGTCCCAGAAATACCAAAGTCATTTTCCAGACGACGCAGCAACAATCCATGATCGATGGTATCGAAAGCAGCTGTGTAGTCAAGGAGAATAAGCACCGCCTCCTCGCCCCTGTCAATGGCCAGGAGAATATCGTTGAAGACTTTCACCAGAGCAGTCTCAGTGGAATGGTGATTCCGATAAGCCGATTGATGAACTGGAAGCATGCCGAAACCTTCAAGGTGATCCTTCAGCTGCGAAGTCACAACCTTTTCTAAAACCTTGCCAATGAAAGGCAGATTAGCAATGGGCCTGTAGTTGACAAGATTATTGCGATCAAGGCTCGGCTTTTTTAGAAGAGGAAGTAGAAGTGATGTTTTCATACCATCAGGGACACAGCCAGATGACAAGGATAAATTGATAAACCTTGTGATGGTCGGAATTAGTTCGTCGAGACAGTCCTTTAGAAGCCATGTAGGAATCGGGTCAGAGTTGCAGTGTTTTGATGGCAGAGAACGGATGAGCTTCTGGATGTCTGAATCGTTGACGTGACAGAAGTCTGAGAAGCTATGTTGAGATGGAGTCGGAGAAGATGAAGTTGCTGGATCTGGAACTGACGAATTGAAGGAAGATACCACAGTTGATACCTTTTCGCTGAAGAATTCGGCAAACTGGTTGGCGAGGTTCTGAGCTGAAGAGTGGTCTGGTAGGCTGGTAGACTGATCTGGCGATGAAAGTGACCGAACAATGCTGAATAGCTGTTTAGTGTCCGACTCTGCAATGAGGTTTCTGAAATACGAAGACTTGGCATTAACTATACACTCATAGTAGGACTCACATTCTCTGCGATACTGTTCCCTGTCAGCACAAAGTCCAGACTTGATCATGCGGCGTTACGCCCGTTGCCTTCGCCTCTTTGCTTCCATAATGTCATCAGTGAACCAAGGTGTTTTTGGTCTGATCGTGACAGTTTTAACTTGAAGGGGAGCATGCTTATCAATGAGAGACCTCAGGCAGGTGTTGTAATGATCCAAAGCCTCAGAAGGACATGTCAGTTCGGAAGGTGGGCGAAACATGGCCCTAATGTCATTCTGGAATGTGTCCAAGACAATGCTGCGGAATTTTCTGGTGGAAACTCTCTTCTTAGGGTTTCGCAGGGAAGGAAGCTTCATTATAGCAACAATAGCAGAATGATCAGAGGGCAGTGAAGACAAAACATTAACATTAACTACATCTTTGGAGTCCCTAGTAAATAAAAGATCGAGAGTATGCCCTGCAAGGTGAGTGGGACTGCAGACATGCTGCTTAAACCCAAGGGATTCAACTGCATCCATAAATGACTTAGCAAAGTTATCATTACGATCATCAATGTGAACATTAAAATCACCTAAGAGTCACTGATAGGAAAGTGGTCACTTACAACAGCACCCTCAAGAAGAGTTACAAACTCCTCACGGAAAACACTATTACTCAAAGATGGAGGATGATATATGCAGTACATCCTAACAACAGAAGATGAGGTAAGATTCAGTGTTATATCAAATAATTCAAAGGAAGAGAAATCTCCATTAGGATTTACAGAACAGCGGCTTGTGGATTTAAATAGAACAAAAATACCTCCACCCCTAGAAGACATAGTGCCTAATACATCTACGATGTCTCTAAGTGCTCTACAGACATACCATTACCCTGGTCATCAGTTTCATGGCTTTTCTGCACAGTGTGTGCATCTTCTCCACTCCCCGGGGAGCAGTTTAGCCAAACGATAGTTTGTTCTCAGAGGTGCATTTCTGGACTCTAGGCCATCTTAGTGGCTATAAATATTTTAAAATTTGTCCAAGCTTTTTTTTTTTAAAGACATTTCTTAACACAACACTAACTGATGAGAGTGAGCATTAAAAAGTTTTGTTGATCTCATGACAAGGTACTACTCAAAGGGCTGACTATACTGTATGAAGTATACTGTAACTAGATGAATATTCGACCGCGCGCGGTCGGAATTTATGCCTCCGCCATCACCAGATTGGAAATGTATGGCATACATGTACACTCTAAAAAGGATTGGTCCAACAAAATGACAAATCTTTTCACTTAAAATGCACAGGAGACAGAAAAATTTATTTCATTTCATTTTCATATAAAATAAATTGACCTCTGTGACCTCTGACCTTTGACCTACTTACCCCAAAATCTAATCAGTTCATCTTTCTATGGGTATGCATACTGGTACCAAGTTTGAAGTTCTCACCTCAGATAGTTCTTGAGATATCGCGGTAACGGTGCTAAAAACCACTAATTCCATGTAATTTGATGTAAATTGACCTCTGTGACCTTTGAACTTTGACCTTCCTACCCCAAAATCTAATCAGTTCCTCTTTCTATGGGGATACATACTGGTACCAAGTTTGAAGTTCTTACCTCAAACAGTTCTTCAGAAATCGTGGTAACGGTGCTAAAAACCAAGAATTTCATGTAATTTCATGTAAATTGACCTCTGTGACCTCTGACCTTTGACCTCCTTACCCAAAAATCTAATCAGTTCATCTTCGTATAGGGAAACATACTGGTACCAAGTTTGAAGTTCTCACCTCAAACAGTTCTTGAGATATCGCGGTAACGGTGCTAAAAACCAAGAATTTCATGTAATTTCATGTAAATTGACCTCTGTGACCTCTGACCTTTGACCTCCTTACCCCAAAATCTAATCAGTTCATCTTTCTATGGGGATACATACTGGTACCAAGTTTGAAGTTCTCACCTCATATAGTTCTTGAGATACCGCGGTAACGGTGCTAAAAACCAGTAATTCCATGTAATTTCATGTAAATTGACCTCTGTGACCTCTGACCTTTGACCTACCTACCCCAAAATCTAATCAGTTCCTCTTTCTATGGGGATACATACTGGTACCAAGTTTGAAGTTCTCACCTCAAACAGTTCTTGAGATACCCCGGTAACGGTGCTAAAAACCAAGAATTTTTATGTAATTTCATGTAAATTGACCTCTGTGACCTCTGACCTTTGACCTACTTACCCCAAAATCTAATCAGTTCATCTTCGTATGGGGATACATACTAGTACCAAGTTTGAGGTTCCTACCTCAAATGATTCTTCAGATATCGCGGTAACGAGGAGTGGGACGGACGGACGGACGGACGGACGGACGGACAACCCGAAAACATAATGCCTCCGGCACCCACCTTCGGTGGGCGGAGGCATAAAAATGTTCTCATTCCAATAGAGTAATTGAGGGAGTCATTGCCAGATAGTGCAAAGCCAAACATTCATGAAAAAGGAGTTACATGTACATTCACAACATTCATTGACTCTACATAATTTCTTATACTGTAAATGCAGAGATATTTGTGGTACATTAATTTTTGCAGATTTCGCGCTATTTTTGGCAGGGCGAATTCTAGAACACGCAAAAAATATTAGCACGATTTCTTATGCTTGTTTTGAATGGACGCTTCATCTGATTAATACGTGTTTGAATCCATTTCATTTTAGAGTGTGTGTGTGCAGTTGTGTCTGTAGTATGCAATTGGGTGGACCGCATGTGTGTGAAACAATACATGGAGCCGCACTTTTGCGAGTGAGTAATTGTTCAGCGTGAATTCAAGAACCTGCGATTATGTTTTTGGGTCGCTCAGCGCGAAAATTTAATCACGCTAAAATAACAGCGTTTACAGTAAGCAATTCAAACCATACTTTGATAGTCAAATAACAGACCTCCACCCACTGGCATTGCAATATTAACTTCAAGTGTGTTTATTTCCAAAATGACATGTGAAGGCTTACTTTTTGAGTGTAGGTAGAGGCCTATCATCAGCATTGTACATGAAGGTCTCTGGCTGGAAGCTTCCCGAGTCTCTTGGGCTTACTCCATGTGTCTTGTGATCCTGGTTGGGAGGCGGTGTGCTAGGATCCCTGGCTGATGGCTCCTCTATCCTGGGGGAAGGAGCCTTGGGAGGAACATTCCTCTGTGGCCTCTGAGGGGAATCAGGCTGCAGAGGGTTTAAAGCGAAAGGGAATTAGGAGATTGAGCAGGCATAAAGATCATGATGGACAAGTGGTCAAGTGTAAAAAAAAAAGATTTCAGAGTGTAAATGAACAGTGAAACATAATGGCAATGTAGATAAGAGAAAGAGAGAGAGAGAGAGAGAGAAATATGGAAGGGAGGACACGTACATGCAAAGAAGGAAAGAAAATTAAGACAGAGAATATACAGAAAGAAGAAACAAGAGAGAGAATACACAGAAGGAAAAGAAAAGAGAAGAGAAAAGGGAAGAAAGAAGAGAGAATGAAGAGAGAAAGAATAGGGAAATAAGAGAGAGAAGATAAAGGATAAGGAAAATGAGAGAGAAAGAGGAAAGAGGGAAGAAAAATAAAGTGAGGGGGAGACAGAGATAAATGATAGAAAAGAGAAAGAGCAAAGAAGACAATAACAGAGAGAAAGAGAAAGAGAGAGAGAGAGTGGGGATGTATGGGGGAAAAAAGTAGTGTTTTATATTTGAAAAGAAATTTAAACCTGAAAAATTAGCCTTCAACTATGGATTCCAAGGACGGTACAAAGAACAAGAATAACAATCCCAGGAGATACTGACCATATAACAATATTTTTATAGCACACAGTTCTATACATGGTGTAAAATAATCACAACCCATCTTCACAGAAACATTACTTGCATTTTGCCATACATTGAAAAGCTTGTACAACAGTAATTAAAAACATACAGTTAAAGTTACAGACAGTATGTTAGAAACAGTGCTCATGTTATCTAACTATTCAAGGCTTTTACTCCTAACAACAGCAAGAAAATTTCATTAGAATTTGCACTTTTCCACAAAGAACAGGAGGTACAAATATTTGTCCACTATCCACTAATCCTTCACACACATAAAAAAAAGACTTGTCAAAAAATTTGTCATAGAGACAAATAGACATTTGTTTTCTTCTTTGAGAGGGAGGAGGGATATGTAGCAGTGAGATCAGAAATTTTTTTCACAAATCTGAGACCAATTTTGATCAACTACATCAACCCGGTTTATACCTGGGATTAAAACTTATTATAACCTTGAGTGAAGTAGTGCAACACATACCCAGTAAGTGTATTACTGACGTTAGTACAATCATCAACAAATAGGTTCACTAAACAGAAACCAGACTTAACTAACATATGCGGCATTAGATAGGACAGAAAGGAGGAGAGAGAGAGAGAGAGAGAGAGGATGTGAAGGAAGTGAATGTTAGAGAGGAGAAATACACAGAGAAAGAAATAGGAGAAGGGAAGAAAAAGAAATAGGAGAAGGGAAGAAAAAGAGATAGAGAAAGATATAGAGAAGAAAATAGAGAAGGAAAGAGATATTTACAAAATGAAGAAAGAAAGAGAGAGAAAAAAACAAAGGGGGGGGGGGTGCACCAGGAAATAGACAGAAAAGGTGCATCAGATAGAAAGAAGGATCTCCAAGGCCCTGTTTCATAACAAGTTAAAATAATTGTTATAAGCTACTGATATCATCGAATTTGATTGGCTGAGAGCAAATTTGTCATACATATTGATTTGCGTTAGTTGTTATTAATAGTGAGTATTTATGAATCAGGGGCCCGGAAGAAATTGAAAAGTTCACAGCAAAGTCAATGTACATGTACACATATTGTTAAAATGGTGCATTCACCCTCACAAAACCTGCCTGTAGCAAAAGAAGAGGGGGGTTACAAAAGACATTTAACCATGGACTTACATCACTATTTTGTATGGACCAATCTTTCAATGGCCACACAAGATTCTGAGTAGCATGCAAAGTGATCCAGATCATATAATAGGAGTGAAAAGGGAAAGAGTGTTGAAGTGTAAAGACATGAAAATAAATAATATGCATGGTTTAAGAAAATAAATGAGTGCTTTAATATAGTCTGTGTCTCTAATAATGGTTGGGCTTCCCTCTTTCAGTGTCAGGTTATTCCATGCAATCATCTAATTATAATTTACATAATTTAACCCTTACCCTCTTCACATTGACATATGGTGTATATTTATTGGGTAATTGAGGCTGAAAATGCTTGAATTTTTTTTGTAACAGCTCCATTGTCTAATTTTGTTAAGCTTACAGCACAGAAAAGGCTAAAAAGGAAACTTTAAAAAGTCATCATACTGCAAAACTTCATACAGAAACATACCTTTAGTACCAATTAATGAAGATCTCATAAAACATATGACTGCACCACTACATACCTTACTGATGTCTAGTAGATCGTAAAGCTCTAGTTGCTTGTAGATTTGTAGCCGATATTCTTCCATCTGAATTTTCTTAACTTTGGCAAGGTCATAATCCTCTGTCTCTATTGCTCGTCGCTTCTCTACCTCATAGCGACCTAACCGCTCTCCAACCTTTGGGGATGAGAAAGAGCAAAATTTACAAAATGTAAGACTTGTACATGTAACTTCCACAAATTCCTTTAACAGATAATCTTTGCTTCTTTTAATGGAACTGTATACAATGGAATTTTGTTATAACAAACTCCTTGGGACCAAGGAAATTACGTTGTTATACTGAAACCTTGTTGCATCAGGACAAAAAAAGAATAAAATACAAAGGAGTGGGACCAGGAAAATTACCTTGTTATAAAGAGAGATTGTTATAACAGTGTTCTTTATAATGGGGTTCCACTGGATCAAGAGAAACGTGGCATATACCCTTTCAGAATGCCTTATCATGCTGTAGATGGGTTGTCTGGACCCACAAAATGTTAACAAGCGGACAAAAACCTGCTGATAAACACAGAAGGTATAGTATCCCTGAGAGGAGACATTATTTAAAAAGATGGCAAAATATATCGCAATACCTGATGTACAGGTAAAACATCTTTCTGAATTCTTAATCTCACATTGACTCACAAGCCATCTTTATCAATCACTTGAGCAGTACATATTATGTACTTAGCTATTTAAGAACATGAATTTAGATTCATTCATCACACTGAATTTATATTCATTCACCACAATGATATAAACACATATTTGTGAAATAAATAGTCAGGTTCATATTGATGCAGTGATTTCTGATTGGCTGTGAAGGAGATAGAAGCAAGAATACTCACCTTTTGAAGATCTGATACAGCCTGCTTCAGCCTCTTGGCTAGATCAAACTCCTCCTCTGTTTAAAAAAACCCAACAAATTAAATGTATTCAGAAAATCATTGTCCTATTTCTCCTCCAAAATTAAACCTAATGAAGAACAGGAATCTGAGTATATGTATATGATATATTGCATGCCCACACTGCCTACACACAAGGTTAGGAGATTGTACTCCAAGAGATCGAAGAGAGCTCTAAAAAAATGAAATTATATAGAAATCTCTTCAAGGAAATCCCATTTTTACAATAGCAACCCTCCTCCAAAATCTCAAGAAACAAAAGAATATGTTTACACTGTTATCCTCCATTACCCTGTAAGTTAATAATTTGTGGAAGTTACAGGCATCCCTAAAGAGTTGCATTACCTCTTTCACAATGTCACAGTTTGAATTTTTTAGCTGAAATGAGTCAAAACGGTTTGTATCCAGCAAGCTGATGAGATGTTGCTTGTTGAAAGCTAGAAGGACGTCAAGACTTTATGAAAGTAATAACATCCTTCTGGCTCTCAGCTGATGAAGGCTTATATCATGTGTTAAGAGTTAGAAGGGCGTTCAGTCTGTGATAAGGTATATGAATCAAGAGCTTACGTATAACGGCTTCATTCTTTCTGTTGTCCAGTTTTCTGATGATATTAGCCACCTCTGGGTCTTGATACATGTCAAAAGCCAGGTCATCCATAGGAGATATGTAGTCAGGTCTGTAGACAGAAAGGTGTATTGTTAAATCTTGCTGGCCCAATGTCACATCAATTTGGCAGCTTATGTATATGTATAAGTTTATGTATAATAACATAAAATAATAACATAAAATTTTTTCATTGTACAAGTAATCTACACATGGCTGACAGTGAGGTCTTCCTTGTTCATAGCACCCTTAACTACCAGGTCAATATAAAATCCTTTACAACGTCACCTACACTAGGCCAACTTAGAGGTCTTACTTGTTGAAAAGGCAGCAAGGACTAACAAGGCGATATTACGTAAAATCCATTACAATGTTACCTTCATGAGATCAAATGTGAGGTCTTACTTGTTAATTGCACCTACATGTAAGACTACCAGGCCAAAATCACATAAAATATTTTACAATGAACCTATATTAGACCAAACGCGAGGTCTTGCTTATTAATAGCACCTAAGACTACCAGATGAATATTCAATTCAATTCAATTTACATCAATATTACATATAATCATTTACAAAAGAGCCTACATGAATTGGGCTGACTATGAAGACTTACTTGTTAATAGCACCTAAGACTACTGGGTCAACGTCTCCTGTTCTTCCTAGTTCATCATCATTGAATGAGGAGCCAGGGGGCATGTGCTGATTGATGACATCATTGACCCGATTACCTCCTTCCTTGCTCTTGTCAATTATTAATTCATCACCGATGATGTTCACTGCGACCAGACCAACCTTTGAAGAAACAAAGAGGAATAAGAAACAAATAGGATTACTTACTGGGAGAAATCACCCCTAAAAATGTTTTTTTGTACAGCTAGAATCTATAAATCAACCCCCACCCCCAAGACAAAAAATTACCTGGCATTTTATAAGTGAATGGTTAAGGAATATGACTAAAACTAAGGAAAACATACAAAACCATTCAAAGTGAACCTGAGTTGGACATGGGCATGCATGTATGGGTTCACAGAGCAGTCTACTCACAAATCGCTTTTACCAGTGTGTTTAGAAAGGATTTAAATTTGTCTTTAAAAGTAAAATTGAAGCAAATATCTTCAATATACACATAGGATATCGACATGGAACCCAAAATATGAAAAACAAAACATTTCCTTTTGTGATTGGTCACTTTAATGTATTCAATATTTAGATATTCCCTTAACAAGGACACCAATCTATCTATCCATCTACTGTATGTCCCATAGCTTGGAGGGCGTTGGGGCAACAATGTGATGGATCCTGAGACACAGGTTCACCAAAAATCTTACAATAATGGCTGGCCTTGAGGGGATATCTGATTGATGTGCATAGCCAGAATTTGAATTATTTTGCACAAGTATGAGTGCCATACATAGATACACAACAGAAAAAGATGTGCACGAATTTGAGAATGTATCCCCCTTCCACATTTGCTAACTTTGTTCTTTTCTTTCCTGTTTTTTTTTTTTTGTTGTTGTTTGTCAGAGATCTCTTTTTGATGAATATTGGTTCTGAAAATAGTGAGAACATTTTTGGTAGGCTGGCACAAAATCTTTTTGATCCATACTCTATATGTACTGCTGTGCATTAACACGTTCAACACCTGCTAATCTGAGGTCGATAAATGTCAACATGATACCGGGATGTTATTGTACTACCGACATACATGTATCTTGAACCTTAAAGGAGAATGAAACCCTGGGGAAATATCCATTTTAATGAAAAGATAGTAAAGAGAGAAGCAATTTAAAAAAAGTTCCATCAAAATCGGTTAAGAAATGAAAAAGTTGTGAAAGTTTGAAAAGTCTCGATTTACTTTCTATGGCGATCCTCAAATTGGCTATTTGCTTCAATGTGGCAGGTTTTTGTGGACAACTCTCCATATGTTTTGTACACAAAATTTCAGATTTTCTCCATTATCTCTCAAGGTACAGCTTGTCTCTTTTTTAGCTCTATGTATATCATGGTAAAATGTATTTTACACAACATATGTTGAGGTCACAAAGAGACAAGTAGCATCTTTAGAGATAATGGAGAAAATCTGAAATTTTGTGTACAAAACATATGGCGAGTTGTCCACAAAAACCTGCCACATTGAAGCAAATAGCCAATTTGAGGATCGCCATAGAAAGTAAATCGAGACTTTTCAAACTTTCACAACTTTTTCATTTCTTAACCGATTTTGATGGAACTTTTTTTAAATTGCTTCTCTCTTTACTATCTTTTCATTAAAATGGATATTTCCCCAGGGTTTCATTCTCCTGTAAATGTGGGACATAAGCTCTATCAGTCTCCATCAATCAAAAATAAAGAGAGAACAACAACATACCTGGTTGTAGAGGTTGTATTTGTTGACATGGTTCTTGTACACTACCAATCGAAGATACTTTCCGACTGCGTCCACATGTACTGACTTGAGCTCTCTGGCTTTGAAGCCTGTCTTGGCATTATCAGACAAAGTGATGTACCTGGGAGGAGAAAATAGATCAGTAAAAGTGATTTCTTTATTTCAAAGAGAAACATTGCAGTTCGCACACGCACAATAATAATAATGAAAAAGGTAACCTGAGGAGCGTTTCATCAAGCGTTTTGTCAGTGATTTTTACCAACAACTGTTAAAAACTACTAAAATCCTTGCATCTGATTGGCTGAGAGCAAATTTGTCAGTAAAAATTACTGACAAGACACTTGATGAAACACTCCCCTGGGCCCCGTTTCATAAAACTTGTTATAACATCTGCCTCATTTCTATAACAAATTCACTCTCAGCCAATCAGATTCAAGGATTTCAGTAGCTTATAAGAGTTATTGTGACTTGTTATTGATAACAAGTTTTATAAAGTGGGGCCTACATGTAGGTCTATGAATCTGTGTTAAAGTGGCATTAAACTGACAGAACTTGAACAGCGCCATCTTACAGTGGTTGTTAAATTAAGATTACAATTTGAAAATTAATTGCATTTGATTTTTAATTTTGACAAACAGCTTGTTTGGATAATAGGCAAACTGATTATTACGAACTATTATTTTTGACTTGGCATTGTGGAAAATAGTGTGCAGGTACATTCTAAGCTTCCACAAACAGAATGGGGTATGACGGGAAAATGAGAGGCATGTACACTTATCAAATCCTGTTCATAGATGGCACTAACTAGAAGCTTCAGTTTACTGTCACTTTAACTTCAAATTAGGCAAAATTTCATGCACGCATTAACTGGGCAGTCTACTCACAACTTGCTTTTACCTTTATTTGGAGTACAATTTCTGTAAGATACCCAAATATAAAATGCACAACTTTTTTAATTGGGGGGGGGGGGGATTAATGCCCTTTAACCAGTTGTTTACTGAATTCTCGGATTCCCATAGTCGTAATACAGGTAATCACCTGTTCCTTGGAGGCAACTGGTTAACAGATTCAAAATGACTCACCCTAATCTTTTATATCTTTGTCCATTCAAGCTGGTGATGTGATCTGGAGGCAGACTTCCAACATAGAACTCAATTTTGGTCGCTGTCCACAAAGAATGAAAAGTAAAAAGACATACATGTACATTAAAAGAAAAATCATTGTTAGCTCTGGTAGCGAAAAATGGAAACGGGAATGAAACTTGGTAAATGTGTCCTTGCATTGGGTGATTCACCGTCGGTGTTGGTGTTTGGTGTTAGTGTCTATTTTGCCGCGAAATCGTGATCTAATACCGACTGTGAAATGAGAAAAAAATCAGTCGGTGTTAGGGGTTGACCTCTGATTTTTGGACGTAGTTGCCGGTGTTTATTTTTTGTCAATTATCGGCTGCTGAACCGAGCTCGGCTGTCGGTGTTTAATTTCATGTACAAATTCCCATTCACCAACACTATACTCTGAGGGATTAAGAAATATTGATTTCACGGTCGGTGTTGGTGTTGGTGTTGCTAGCTATGGGCAATTTTGCTGATTAGTCATGAGAAATAAAGACAGTAGGCATCATTCGAAGCGTAATTTCACAGGTGTTAAGAGGTATTATGTTCATCTAGGCCAACATTTGGTCTAACGTTCGATCTAGAGCACACGGAAAGGAACTACTTTTGATATTTAATGGGGCTGAAGGAGTGAATAAAAAATCCTACCTAATTTTCTTTTTAAGATACACTGTAGATTTAATAAATATGACGTTAGATATTCCGTAGTTAAAGACCAAGAGAATCTACATCGTCTACCAGGATGAGCTCTAAATTAACATTTACAATACAAAAGTCATGAAACTTCACGGCCAATCTGAGCCAATGCTTGAAATTTGGCCGTTTGCCCTGTACGTGCTACGCTGTCAGATCCAGCGTCTAGTTGCATTAGCTACCGCAGCATTTTCTGCTGCAAGTGAGAAACTCGAGAGAAATCATATCGAAACTTACTGTTCCTGTCAAGACTATCCATTCCTGGGAAGTTTCTTACCACACTCTAGATCAAATAATTATTTCTTTTAGAATTACCGGACTACTCGTGTAATTTTACGATATTCTAGAGTTTCTAGACTAATAATTAAATAGTTTAAAACGTTTTTTTTTTTCCTTCGTTAAAAATGGTACTGACGCCCTTGCCAGTGTTAAGCTATCGATGCGCTTTGTTAGGATATCGGTATCGGCTCCTTAATCTGAACAGCGGTGTTTGAGCTCGATTTTAGGAGAATTTTCGCTCTAAACACCAACACCAAACACCAACACCGAACGTGAAATCACCCATTGTTCCACTTGTATCACATGATATATTCCTGGTCAATAATAAAACAATAATGGCAACAAACTAGTTGTAATGCTCCCAAGATACATGACTAGTTCCCCTACATTCATAAATCAGCTTTATTGGTACGTACTGTAAGGATTTGCACATCCTGACAATTACTGAATGTTACAACCTTCAATACATGTCCAGTATGGCAGGCAATGGGTCATACTGTAAGTGTCATGAATGAGGTGCCAACAAGAACCAAATGTGAACGAGTCCATATTAAGGAAAGAACCAGGGTGGTCCACAAACAAAAATTTAAACATTTAAAACTGCAACTGGGAATGAGTATAAACAAAGTCCCTTGCAGCCGGGGTCCAGAGCCTGCTTGAAGGCACAGTAAGCTCTGTGGTTCCCAGAAGCTCTCTGGTGCAATCTTAACCATATCTTTAAGCACTTCAAACAAATTTGAAGACTAATATTTCTTAAATAATTTTGGTTAAAAATGATAATTTATGAAATTTCACCTGTCGCTGATTTTTATATGTGTAGTTGTTACATGTGAAAACCCCTTGTGGACCACCCTGAGAGAGCACAAATACTATCTGAGTAGAGGGCTTAGTAGTGCTAACCCTCATTTTCTTAATAACAATTTTCAATACAGCACACGGTGTCATAATGATCCCTACCCACTACTCTAGATCTGTAAATATGTAAATAAGTTGGTCAAATAATACTGACTGACTTTGTCGGCACCTTATAGTCAACCATTGTCACATGTTCCTAACATATATTTCAAATGCATCTGCAACTTACTATCTGTCTTTACGATATCCTTGTGGGTTAGCACTATATTGCACCAGCCTCTCTCAATTGTTAGTTTAATTTGACTTACGTATGAGGAACTGGTGAGCTAGGAGTTGTAGCTTTCTGATACGCGTCTTGTCCGGCAACCGCAGCACAATCTCCTGAGGGTAGAGACAAAAGCGCCCACCGACCCAACCCTTGACCAACGGGTTGTGTATCTCTAGCTCCTTGCAGTTGTAGCCCTCATCCGTACTGCTGGCGTAGATCACGCTGAAAGGAATCTTATGGGGCATCTCAACTCCCAAGTTTGGTTTACTTTGTCAATAGTCACGGACTGTTCCAACTTTATTTCAGTTTTAAAGAAATTATATAGTAGTTTGAAATTATATAGTACATGTAGTTTGCATGAATCTCTTACAGCTCGTAAAATGTCACATTCTCTCTTTCATAGTTCTCAGTTCTACGTCAATTCTCCAGCAAATTAATACTTCTTTTGATAATAGATGCCTATAAAGCTGAATGAGCACACATGTGGGCTACATGATAGCCTGTAGATGCGAGTGATACCTGTACATATATGAATTCAAGAATCTATGTACCACTGGGCAGTATTCTGCTAGCTGTCCTCATCTCTGCATTTTATTTAATTCCAAAGATCCAAAGAAGATTTGCAAAAATCTGGGATGCAACACTTGGTCTGCATAGGAAGATAAAAACATGAAATACAGATTACAAAAGGGGAAAAATTTCACACAGCATACTCTTTGCCGGGTACTTGTTTAAAGTTGATTTACTACTGAATTTAAAGGTAAATCCTACAAACTTGATGACTTGTACCTAAGTTGCAGTAGCAAGTTGTTGGAAGGAGAAACACATTCTTGAAAATTTGAACGAAATTGGATTTAAAAAAAAAAGAAGTTATAATGCTTCAGGAAAACTTGATATATCATGGAATACACAAGGAAAGTCTTAATTGGTAAATGTTACTGTGATGTAATTGTCAGACAGCTATCCCATTTTCTTGAACACATAACCCGACTTAAGTATTATAATTTTTGAAGGTACTGTTGAAAAGAATCTTTTGTTTATTGGAGGACAAACTTTCCCTGGAGTAAAGCAATGAGAAAAAATGTTACTTGGGGAGAGAAATGTAAATGTGTAATATTGTACTTACAACAAATGGAATAGTTTTTCAAAGAATTTAATTACAATACAATTAAAAGACTAATCGGCTTAGACTGCATATTTGAAATATAGAGATCTCATTTTTCAAACCTTCACAACTTTCTAATTTTCTGTCACTCATTATTTTGTCTCAAATTCTTATTTCTTTCAAACTTTCACCAATCTCTTTCTCTCATTTTTCTGCTTTCAAACAAATCATCTTGAGGTTGGACTGCCTTTACAGTACATTGCGTAAATTACAATGTACCAGACTACCAGTGAAAGAATAGGGGAGTGTTTCATCAAGCCTTTTGTCATGACTCTGGTTAAAAATTGTTGTGCTCTGAATTAAATACTGGTTTGTGGCCTTGCTTTTTCAAAGTGAACAATCTAATTAAATAATCACAGCAATATTCAAAGAAAAGTATTCAGAGAAACGTTATAGAACTTGCCCCAAATTTTTTTTGTGTCTCCGTATCTCGTGATCCGAACAATAAGAGTCCTTTGCAATTCCACCCTCTGGGTGAAATTGTGGGGATTGCTGGAGAGTTGCGCCCTGTGTGGGATATGCATGTAGAGAAAGAGCAGGGTAGGGGAATAAACCAAATAAAAGAATATAAAAAAGGGACACAATCTAGACTAACCAGTTGTCCACAGATACATCATTTGTGGAAAATGGCGGCCCCCCATGTGCAGCAGACGACGGGGGAAAGAAGTGTTTGGTGAGATCTAAAACATTCTTTAACTTTCTTCATAGCTGTACAATTTTGGTAAATTTGGTATCAAATTAATCAGCAAGTTACGCTTCATAGAATATCAATACAAAAAATCAAGGTTCGATTTCCCTTTAAGTACATGTAAATTAAACTTAATGAATGCAATCAATCAATAGTTGAAGTTTTATTTAGTTTAATTTTTAGATGAAAAATATATGTAATTTCAGCGAAAAGCATGTAGTCGCGGTTCGCAATGCTAGAGAATGGGCAGCTCGTATAGTCAGGTCTAAGCACTCATAGCTACACGAGTATACTTCGTGTGTAGAATCTAGGCAGTCATACACCTCAACTTTTTCAAACACCACTGCACAAAAGTCACCAACATTCATTCAAAATCGGCATTTAATTTACAAAAACCAACCCAAACATATCCAAGAAATATAACTCACCAATGTTGGAAAATATAATTCCAAAAATGAAACACGTAATTTACTGTCGATTCTCGCGAAACGAGCTATCGGAGTCATTGTGTACATTTCCTGGTCGCCGCGGGTGCGGACAGCTCCCCAAAAGAATTTTGGCGTTAAAAAATCGGTCCCTATCGCGTACACAGAAAAGTCCTGATTTTTTGTGTGCGCGATCGTAGAGATCAATGTGCGCTCGCGATCCCGAGTTTCTTCATGGACAAAAATTTGATTGGTCGATTTTAGTCAAAGACTTCGGCAGTATGTAAACAACACGCGATCGCGAGGCAAACTGGCAGGGATTTCTCTGGTTTTGGACATGATTTTGACTTTGGATTTTGCTGGAAATATTAAACAAAAGTTCTTCCTAACCACTCATGGCTACATGGCTTTACTTCGTGTGTAGAATCTAGTCACCAACATTCACTCAAAAATGGCATTTAATTTACAAAAACCGACCCCAACATATCCATGAAAAACAATAAATTCAACTCCCCGATGTTGGAAAAGATAATTCCAAAAATGATTTACTGTCGATTCTCGCGAAACGAGCTATTGCCTATTGGAGTCATTGTGTATGGTAGGTCCACTACATATCGACCACCCTTTTTTAAACCGACCACCTTCTTGCCATAGACTCATCGCGTATATTATAAGAAATACGCATGGGACTAAGCTCAATGCGCAACCCAATCGAACCAGACTCACTTGCTCAAGAAAAATGAGGAGGAAACAGGTAAGAAATTGATAAAATTCATAAAATATACGGTTATAATGTTATTATATTCGATTACCTTATAAAAAAATCCTTGTTTGTGGTTTTTAGAACACATTTCCATCGATTTTCGGACGATAAATGTTCCGTAGCCGACAGTATCTACTAATATAATGATGACGTCATACGACTTTCTGTATGTCGCCAGCTACGCTCATATGTCATACATATATGAACATATAAGCGGCAGTTTTGGGGAAAAATATAAGAAAACGAAACCCGTTATTGTTGCATCCAGTGGATTCACTTTGCGTGCATAATCAGTAGAGGGCGGGTGGTCGGTTCATAAAAAGGGCTTATTTAGCGCACAGAAAAAAACATGCGTTTGTTTACGTCGCGCGCGCCGCACCGGTAGGACCCACTCATAGGTACACGCCATTGCCGACTGTGTAGTAACTGTGAATTTTTGGCTATATTTAAGTGAAACCCATATCTTGGTGTTTACTTAGGCGATCCTGGGTTTTAGCGGTCTAAACTTATTTTAGGTTGCTTACTTCAGCTCGTCTATGCCCTAACCCTAACCCTAACCCTAACCCTAGTTAGCAACCTAAAATAATTTAGACCGCTAAAACCTAGGATTGCCGTTTACTTAAATATAACTAATTATGTTGAATAATAGATGATTAAAACTTACCAGTTTGTTTTGTGACCTTTGAAGAGGGTTTCCTGAAATTTTGGGTCCTTTTTGTCGATAACTGCTATCGAGACTGTCCCGTCAGCATCCAGTTTGTATTTTTCACGATTATGATGAAGGGAGCCCTCAGCGCTCGTAGTAGTACCGGCGCGATGGGTTCGTCGATCTCCTACGAAGACCTGAAAGGGCCAAACTGACGACGTAAAAAAATAAAAAATATTACGTACGTACGTAATAATTACTACGTACGTACGTAATATTTTTTATTTTTTTACGTCGTCAGTTTGGCCCTTCCAGGTCTTCGTAGAATAGCTTGTGTGCGTAACATTCTGCGTACGTATCTACGGTGCGTAACCATGTAGAGCGGCCTCTAGTGCGCAACATTATTGAGAGCAGTCGTGATCTGTATGGAGATGTGGGTAACAAGTACCAAAAAGAGGGCTGTAAATGTAAGTTTTTATAACTTTCTACATTTTGTATCTTAACGAACTGATAACTTAAAATCTAAAGAATGATACTGTCTTAAGTATCGGTTTGCCCACAAAAACATCAATTTCAAACAAAATTACATCTGTATCCCCAATACCCAGTATACACACATGTATATGATTCTAATGGTCAATATGACCATTGCTTGCTGTAATGCTGATGTGGTAGGACCCAACCCGTCATCATTGTGGAATGACGTGAATCTGCGGGATTTTTCGTCCAAGATAGATCAATTGTAGGTAAATTTGAAAAATAGTTTTGTAGATATCGTGCTTTTAACATTAGGCGGTCGATAAGGGGTAGGTCCAACCATACATTTAAAAATTTTAATGATCATGATGATTTACTGCCCTACTGGCATGACTGGTCGTTAAAAATTCGGTCTGAATCAGGTAATCTAGCAAATTTAAGAAAATTAAATCTTGTTTAGAGCAATTTTGTTGTCTGCTTTTGACTGCTGCAACAGTGAATGTTGGACACAGTCCCACATAGGCAAGGGCCTATGATGAGTGACTTAGGTCAGGATATTTGGCTAGCCCTAGCCTAGTTCCTTTGACTCACGAGTGGCAACTTCCCAGTTTCCAGTCGGCTAGGGTCGGCCAAAAACACACAGAAAATCTGATAAAGTACCGCGCACAGTGTAGATTTGTAAAAAAGACACGCAATATCTAGCTATACATAAGAAACTCATATCATGGACAGAAAAGGAGATTATTTACACTAGTGATGAAAAATTAAAAAAAACTTACCTGAAAGAGTGGTTCAAAAGCCCCATCAACAAGATATTTGACAGCCGCGTACCGTTTCCAATGGAGTATTTGTCGTTGTTGCCAATTTGTCCAATTAAGGGATTTAAGTATATTTTGTTTCTTATTTTTTCTTTAAAAAAATGGAAGATACATAAAATTGTTATAAAATATCAATGACTAAAAATTATTATTTTTCATTAAAACAAAAAATATTTGTAAATTATGATTTATTTATATACATTGTACCTTCTAGTTCAGTAGATTGACCGAATAAAATTGTGATGGTTTGTATTTGTAGCCTGCGCATAGAGATACATACTATACTCTATAGTATGTATCTCTATGAGCCTTCATCTGAATAATATTCAGAAATTATATGGTTCATGGCATGTCCTGTTTTGCTTGGAATTGCCTCAACCCATCCCGAGAGAATTTTTTTTGTCAGTTTTGAGTTTTAGTAATGATAGTCATAACTTCCTTCTGACAACTTTTGGTGCATATAATGGTAGAAGGGGTGAAATCAATCCGACTTTTTTTTTCTTTTTTTTTTTTTTGGGGGGGGGGGGGGGGGGCTCACAACCCATCCCGACAGAAAGTTTTGTCAGTTTTTTGACGGTCGTGTTGGTAATGTTCCAAACTTCCCTCTGACAAAGTTGCTACGAGCCGTTATCTTTCTCTCAAAATTTGCTAAAACGCGCGGCAAAGTTGCGCGGGAAGGGGAAACTCCCCTTTATCTTTCTCTCAAATTTGCCAGAATGTCAAGCTTTCGCGCCTCGCGTGGGAAGGGGGAAACTCCCCCTCCCTGCGCGCCCACCGCTGTTACAAACAGTGCCTATATATTGCATCCAAATAATTGAAAGCAATCACAAAAAAGGTGCTACGAGCCGTTATCTTTCTCTCGAATTTGCTCAAGCATCAAAGCTTTCGCGCTTCGCACCCACTCTTCGCGTGCTCATCAGCAATTTCGCACGCTTCGCATGCTCACAACCGCCGCCCCCCCCCCCCCCAAAAAAAATGAAATCCTGGCTATGCAGCTGACCTTAGGGGCCAAACCCGGCGGCTACGTTTTAATAGGCTGATAATATATTTGTGAATGACATGGATTGTCTAATTAAATTTAAGGGATCATATTTTATTTGTAAAATGGAATGACTATACTATTTCGGGACAGACCCAGACTATCATTAGTAAACTGTTGCTGTGTGTGCAAATCATCATCATCAGCATCATCATCATCATCGTCTGTACGGGAGTGCAGGATATCCTGTAGGTCCCCCGGGCATATTGCTTGGCCGGTATATTAGTATAAGTCTATAAACCGGTGCATGCGTGGCACTAGCATATAGCCAAAGCGGTTTCAGGGGGAGAAGCACTGCCCCCTGACAACATTTGACAAAAGAAAAAACTTATCGGGCAGTGGCGGATTTAGGGGGGGGGGATTCGGCCTGTGCCCCCTTTTGAAAGAAAAGTATACATTGTGCCCCCTTTTAGAACGGATACCCCTTTTTTTATTTTGGAGTTATGGAGAAAACTGGACTCCATAAAATCTGATACGCCCCCTCCCCGAGCGACTTTTGGAGGGCTGGCGAGAAGGAAAAATACGAATCGCCCTCCAAGCAGTTTTCCAAAGTTGACTGCATTTGTGTGTCCACCCCCTTTTACAAAATCCTGGATCCGCCCCTGAATTGCTGTATATATGGATCACAGTAGACTGAGATATTCTGCCCCTTCCGAGGCCAAAGGTTTTGATATGCCACTGATGCGTGGATGTCAGACTATGTTATTACAAAATGTTTGTCTAACCAAAAGAGATTTTATTTATGTTTGGGAGTATATATATATATAAATAAATGTGCTTATATTCAAAGATGTAATCTATTCCTTCTTGTTGTCCTACGTAGATTTGCATGAAAATATATACGAGATGGGTATAAATCAAGATTTTCTCAGCAAAATGTATCGTCTGCTAGCAATACCTGGGGGCTGCCATTTTCTTGATGATTATGTACATAAAGATATTTTTAATCCGAATGAAAAATTGTCTTTCTTTCTGATACATAATCCCATTTGATATTTAAAATATTTAACAGCTATATACATATATATATATATATATTCTTCTAAAACCGAAAATTTCTTTGAAAATTACTATTTTACTAATTATTATTTTCGTGATACTATGACGTACGCGACGGAGCAAATTAATTCAAATTTATGGATGATAACTTTCCCGAGCGTCAATTGTGACAAATTATGCATTCACCAGCTAGGCTACCAGCAAGGAGAGAGTCTGAAAACAGTATTACTTGGACCACTCCAAGGTATCATCTGGAACAGGTATGGTTTCACAACTTGTAATCAAGGAAAAAGTATGGCTGACTTTTTAGTTTAGTGCGATTAATAATTAATGGTAACAGCAACCATTTATGTATAAAACCTATGTTATGCATAATTTCAGTACATGAATCATGAACTGAAGATTCATGGGGGTGGCGGCCGAACAACATATATTTCTTTATACCATGTCATGATAATGTGTAGATAGCAATTGTGTTGTGTTTGTTGTGATGCAATAGGGATTACGGGTCCAACGGAACAGAAGAGCATCTTGAGGATTGTGCCTTCACGGCTGGGACCCTACAGGACCCACGACTTTGTCCTGCAGATCACATCGCACAAGTCTCATGTGGAGTGTCCTCAACATGGCGAGTGAGATAGATGAGAATTTATGTATTAACAGAACTTTACACATGTCAAAATCTATCAATGATAATGATACACAGTATTTATATTAAACATGTAATCTAAGCACAAGGGAAGAAGCCAAGGCATTCCTCCATCATAAACATGATCAAATCTGAGAATTGTTCTAACGCACCTTCCTTCATAACGGGCTAGCTTCAAATCCTGTCAATCCATTGCTCCATCATGCCTTTTGAACAAACTCTCTGCATTTCTAAGAAATATAGGATTTCCGTCCATTTTAACACCTTTTTTCATTCAATTCAGGCTTTGAGAAAACAAAAACATGATTGAAAAAACCCCAGATTTCTTTGATTTAACTATCGATTTATTTCAAATGATTTAAATTGATATATTTGATTTATTTTAAGTTATTGTCACAAATGTTGCTCATATAGAAATGAAACTGATTTATATTGGTAATTCTAATATCAGACATTATTTGGAATACAAAAACTTTCACTTGGTTAAGTTTTTTAGCCAAAAACTAATAAAAAATCGAGCTATGATTTTTGAGTGATTTTCGTCGCATTATCAAAATCAACATTTCTTAAGCATGTCTTTGTTCTTTATTTAAATTGGCGATTCCAAAAACATTAATGCGATTTAAATCAAGTTGATTTAAATCGTGCCAACCTTGTTCAGTTTCTTCAATGTTCACTTCAATTTGGTCCTGAGAATCCGGGAACGTGCACAAGTCAAAGTCAATTTAGTCATTTGGCATTCAAGTTGGTCAATGGTCAATCAATTTCAACACTTGTTCAGTCATTTTCTTCAGATTTCACTTTTCGAATTCGTCTCACCTGATGATCCGCTGCGGAATGATCGAATTCGTCTTTGTGCCATCAATTTCAAGAGAGTTTCATTCAAATTCGTCGGATACACAAGATATTGAACTAAGGTCATCCTTACGACAAGACAAACATTTTCCCCCTCATAATCCATGTATGCCTTCTTAATTGTTGAATAAGATATATAAAAAATTAAATACAAGCCTTTAATTTGCAACTGTACAGACCTTTCTTTCTTCTTTCATAAATCATCTGTCAGACTGCAAGACGAGAAAGTCAATAAAAAATTCCTAAGAACAAGAAGGGAAATTCAGTCGATTTTTCTTTAAAAAAAAAGAAGTATGGGTGTGTTTTTCTGAAGTAATTTTTCCGAGCATTGAAATCGATATATCTTATTCTGCGTGAAATAATTGGTGGCTTGGTACCCTGCATATAAGTTTAAAATAATTTTTATGTTTGCTCATTTGATTTGTTTGAAGGAAAGACAGGGAATTAATCAAGGCTGGAACAATCAATGCTGCGAGCCAAAAAAAGAATGTATTACAAAGAGATAAAGTACTCGATTGAATGATTATGATAGTGATGAAAATGAATATTCCTATGATAGACCTATGCTTTTCAAGTAAGATATTCATGCACATACAGAAAGCAAGTTCCAGGTAGAAATGAAAAGACAAAGCGTAACAAATATACAGCAAACGAACGAGTGACGAATTTGAATGATGCTTTTAACGAAATTGATTCATGGAATCGTACGCACGTTGGCAGCTGGGGATGACGAAATTGATGTTACTTGGAGTATTGTTTCCATTACTTCTCAAGATATATTGGGTTTATGGTCTGCCACATTCACTTTGCTAAGGTCGTACTACTTATTTTTCTTTTTTTGTTTTTGTTTGGTAAATGCTCGAACTACAGCAAAACATGGAGCTAGACCCGGATTGGTCAATCAGTGGAGACAGACTGGACCTCACTTCTTATAACTTATCGATGTCTTCAAAGCAGGCTTGGTGTGAGCTGGAATCATGGCTGGGTCTTGAGAGACTTTATCAATGTAATCACACTGCATGGGGTCAAAAAAAAACAGTGTCCTGATCAAAACATCACTGGAGTGAGTTTTATTCGATCATTCACTCCAATACCAACAACCCCAAGACCACAGAGTAAGTGAACATTGCACATGTATCATTTTAAAGTACATGTAACTTCATTCAGTAAATTGCATTCTGTTGTATTATGTATTGTCATTATTTTATGGGGAGGGGTAGAAGTCATTCCAGATGGAAAGGTGAAATATAATTTTATTAATCTCTTTTTGCGGGCTTTATGGCGCCGGGGGGGGGGGGGGGGAGGTGGACGCCTGCTCCATCTTATGCGGCTCTAACATAAGCAATCTAAAATCTTTGCTTGTCTTTGCTTTCCTGCTTAAACCCGCCAAGAATACATTTTCACTCTACAGTGTCTTTGTTTTTTCCCCTCTCACTCTATCTAATGTTATTTACCCTGCACATATTATGTTATCCTGCATAATTTTGAAAAATGGGATAATGGTACAAATGTACCCTGATCCTGCGGTTTCTGCTCCAGCTCCCGATTGCAATTGGACTTCAACCACCAATGTTGTTGATCACTTTAATGATTATTTTGTTGAAATTGGTCCAAATTTAGCAAGTAAGATACCAAACTGTGATAGAAAATTTTATGATTACTTACAAAACCCTAACCCTAATTCTATGTTCTTTACTCCTGTAAATGAAGGTGAAGTCCTTGACATTGTGAACAATTTTATAAGTAAACGCAGTTGTGGACATGATGATCTGGATAATTTTATAATTAAGAAAATAATAGCAAGTATTGTTGAACCATTCACTTATATATGTAATCTATCTCTGAGCACAGGTGTTTTTCCAAACAAAATGAAATTAGCCAAAATAATCCCTATTTTTAAAAAGGGTAATCCGTTATCGCGATCAAATTACAGGCCAATATCTTTGTTAACCACTTTTTCCAAAATACTTGAAAAAGTAGTTTTTACTCGCACAATGATTTTTTTGAATAATAACGATATTTTACATGAATCTCAATTCGGATTTAGAAAACACCATAATACAACACATGCTCTCCTCTCTCTAATCAATAATATTACAAGTTCTATTGATAACGGTACCCACACAATAGGAATGTTCTTAGATTTCTCTAAGGTATTCGACACTATAGATCATGAAATTCTCTTAAGCAAACTTTCACATTATGGCATAAGGGGCATTGTTTCAGATTGGTTTCGAAATTATTTATACTGTTATACGAACGTCAGCAATATGTCTGTATTGAGAACTGCATGTCACAATTAAGAAATATTAATTGTGATGTTCCACAGGGTTCTATTCTAGGCCCTTTACTTTTTATCTTGTATATAAATGAATTTCATAGATCATCAAATTTATTGACTTTTATCATGTATGCAGATGACACTAATCTATTTTTCTCGCATAAAAGCCTAGAAACTTTATGTAATGTGATTAATTCTGAACTGGATTCAGTTGCAAAATGGATTAAGGCTAACAAGTTATCACTAAATCTAGAAAAAAACAATTTTTAACGAACTTTCTCATCCAATTCTCATAGATAATATACAAATACAGAAGGTGATTGAAACAAAATTTCTAGGCACTATAATAGATAATAAGCTATCATGGAAGCATCATATTGATAATGTATGTAAATTGATATCCAGAAACATAGGTATGATTAACAAACAAACTGGTCTTTTCCGCCAAACATACTTCTATCACTATACTCCACACTAGTTTTACCATATCTTAATTATGGAATATTAGCCTGGGGAAACAGTGCGGCATGCCTGTTAGACAGAGTTTTTTTATTACAGAAAAAGGCTATGCGGATTATAAGTAATGTTAATTATCGCCACCACAGTGATGGTCTTTTTCACTCTAATAATGTACTAAAAATTTATGATATTTACCGTCTCAATCTTGCTGTACTTATGTTTCAGTATCATAATCATGAATTGCCAACTGTGTTCAATAATGTATTTACAGCAAATAATGAGATCCATCATTACCCCACCAGACAAATCAATCTATATCACTTGCCAAGAACTCGTACAGCATTAACCCAGAATACTTTTTCATATACAGCTCCTAAATTTTGGAATTCCCTCCCTTTAAATATACGAGACAGTATAAGTTTAAGTACACTCAAACGTAAATTGAGAAAATCACTTATTGCTTTTTATGAACGTTGATCCCTCAATGGTGATTCTTGTTTACCTGTGTAGCAAAATCTATAGATTAAATGAAACCTTCCAGATCCTGCCCCGCCACCCCCCCCCCTTCCTCGCCCCCTGTCACTTTGTCCTTCGTCTGTCTTTTGTAAAATTTACTCCTTTCCATTGTTACTATTCCCAGCTTTATTATTTTGCAATGCATTCTCTTTGATGGAAAGTGTGTTATGCTTATGATTTTTTTGCTTTCCATGGCCATGTATCTGTCTTCTTCTTTTTCCATTTCATTGGGCATTTTATGCATGGTTGCCCAGACTAGTTTTTTATGTGCTGTATTCATGATTTATCTTTTGCCAGGGACCAGCGCTTCTACAAGCTATGCTTCTATGCTGGTCTCTGTTTTCATTATCATTTTCATAAAATTAATCTAATGTAGTCTTCATTACTGTTACTTTTTTCTTACAACTCAAACTTTAATGCACATTATTTTGCTTGTAATGATTCGTTTCTGCACTAAGTTGTATTGTCAATATTGTTGATTGCATATATACATATTGTTATATACATGTACACTGCAAAAACTGGGGTGTTAAAACTGACACCAGTTGGTGTTAATATAGGACCACACCCTAGGGTGTTAAAATTACACCCCAGAGTTTCAACATAACACCAAAGAGTGTTAAATAACAACCAAAGGTGTTGTAATAACACCACTGGGTGTTGATTTAACACCACAGATTTAACACCGGTGTAAAATGACTGGTGTGGTCCTCTATGTACACCAGTTAACACCACAGTTTTTGCTGTGTAATTTGAAAAATGAAAGTGTAATGAAATAAAAATCTGAATCTGAAATGATGACTCGTGTGGAGTGGTTGTTGATTGATCTCGCCTACAAGGACAGAACTATAGGGGTTAATGTTTTTTGCTGTGTACTTTGAAAAATTAAAGTGTAATGAAATAAAAATCTGAATCTGAATCTGAAATGATGACTCGTGTGGAGTGGTTGTTGATTGATCTCGCCTACAAGGACAGAACTATAGGGGTTAATGAAACAGGGGTGACGGTGGAGTGGGAGGGTAATCTCAGGTGGAGTCCGCTCGCTATTCATTTAACGCGCATTATGAATAGCGGTCCTTATGAATAGTTATGAATGGAGGTCCTTATGAATAGCGAGGTAATTTGTCTATGGTTTTGTCGCTATTCATAAGGACAGCTATTCATACAAAACCGCTATTCATTTAGTCACGCGTCATGGATAGCGGTCCTTATGACTAGCGAGGTTACCCCAATCAGGTAACCCCCCCCCCCCTCCCCCTGGTGGAACTGAAAATGATAGTCCGATGTGTGCCTGCCATGGCATGAGGGCATGACCTTGAGAATTGTTAATTTGATAGGAATTAATACCAAGGAATTATCACAGAACACAGCAAACGAAAATGCTTCTTGTTACAGTAAAGTATTTGCTTTGTCTTTCGGCTTCACGAAGTCAAACATTATACGACATTACTGCTTTCTCAACAATATCAAAAAATATATTATGATGGACCTTGTTTTCAATTTATTTTCAAAAGTATATTACTTCTATGACGATTCTTATAAAGGGTTATGGTAATTTATCTAAATAGATTTCAAATTATTTTAGTTTGATATCAACTCTGTACAAAATAGGAGACTGTACAATGGTCAAGATTTGGATTAGTGGTAATTCGTGCTCATTCAATCTTTTCAGATATGCCCTATTAGTGTTTCATTGATATTCCATCTGACTAAAGGGTTACAAGTCGTTTTTCCGAAGTTTCATAATTCCGAAAACTTCGAATCGTTACTCCGAAGGTGTCAAATTCGGAAGGTTCGTTCTTCCTAAAATGAAATTATAATTCCGAACATGAAATAGGGTTTGTAATTCCGAACGTTCATAATTCAGAATATGTGTATATAGAACCCTAAACATCATATTTCGGAATTATGAACCTTCGGAATAATGAACCCTATTTCATTTTCGGAATTCTGAACCTTAGAACAAACGAATCTTGGGAATTATGAACCTTCGGAGTAGTGCATCAAATGTACGGAATGATGAACTTATTTCATTTTCGGAATTATGAACCCCCTTGTATGGGTTTTTGTGTTTCGGAATTACGAACCTTTGGAATTACAAACCTTCGGAAAAACGAGTACCCCCTCCCCCACTCCTGACTAAAGTATGCTATTTTCATATGAGAAGTTTTATATAAATACATGTACATGAATGCCACCTTATGATCATTCAAAGCAAAGAGGTCTTCGATATTCATTTTTTAAAAATTTGTCAACACATTACGTTTGATGATATAACCATGTCATGGCAGAAGATCTTTTACATTTTTTTTAAAGCAGATGTTTCTGCATTTATTAAGAAATGAAATACAAACATTGCATACAATAATGATACAAATCAGAATTGATACAAATTATGACAACTGAATTACCAAAAGAATATATATAATTATTTAGATAACATTGAAATTATGAAGGTAAGTTAATAAGTCGAGATAATTTTACATGTTTTAGGTGCCCTTTTAAAAAGCGATTTAAAATCGTAAACACTTTCATTACTTTGTTTACTTCATAATTATATATATCAGAAGATTTTTTTTAATAATTATACAAACAGTCGAATTACCATTCGAACTATTTACCCAACCTGATACAGTACTTTGTTGCTCCCCCCCCCCCCCCCTCCATTTTTAAAACTAGCATAGACAACTGTCTCGAACTCTGGTTATGAAGTAATTTCTTCAGGGGCCTGTTGCACAAAACTTGCGTTTAATCGCAACTCCTAAAAATCAAACGCAAGTCCTTAATGCGCATTTCTGATTGGCTGAAAATAAAGTTGCGTTCAAACGTAAGTTTTGTGCAACGGGCCCCAGATCTGTCACATTTTAACAATAAAGTCATTACAAACTTATGAACATAATAATGCTCCACCATAGGATGTCATCATAGTGAAGGGTCACATGTTTCTTGCTTTCCAATTCTCAGTAAGCAGAACGTTATACGTATTTGGGAAATTTAATTGTTTTTGTTATATAAATTATTGATTTCCTTTGATATACATCATTGTATAGGAATTGCTTGTTTCTTTCTTGAAACTTCAACTGTAATTATAGGTTGGTGATACAAACTAAATTTAAGGTATTTTAGCGTTGATTGTACGAGGTTAAGTTTTAGCTGTCAGCCTATATAGTGAAAATTGTTCAGATAACTGAAGAGACGTTCAAGAAAATATGAATGCTGAAAATTTACAATACTGAAATGTTTTTTTTTCTAGTTAACATTATTGCTAGTGACATGTATACACTGCTTTGTCATTTTTATTTTTGAATTTGTCCATTTCTAAGCTTTTTACAGAGGCTGTTTTTTCATAGTAAAAAATAAAAATCACTTAACCCTCCAACTCAAACATCCTTTGTGTCTTTTCGTAGAATCCCTTCACTCTTTTTCTAAGCTGATTATCCTACTCATGACATGTGTTTGGAGAAATTCAAAGCATTCTTACCTTGCAGGGCGATTACTCATTGATATTTTTCTGCTACACTTAAGGCTGTACCGTTCGTGATATATTTCATGTGTACTGCCCTTTTCTTTTATCAACACCTTTAAACAATTAAAAGGAAAGTCCAACCTCAATGTCAAGAAACTCTATAGGAAAACAAATAGTTGGATGATAAATCTAATAATAATAAAAGTTATTAATTTTTGAATGGCGAGATCACTAAACAAATGTGAATTTTAAATATGCGGATGGGTAATGTCACTTTTGTCGAACAACTCTCCTATGTAGTTGCCGCTGAGCACAAGACCACATTTCTAATTTCCTTGCATTGCTAACCAGGGTCATTTTTCTTTTCATGGGGAAATGTAAAGAAATGCCATAACACATGTATATCTTGAGTACAGCCAAACCAAATATTTACTTTGGGGAGAATTAAATTAAATTTTAGTGTACAACAAATGAAACAGTCATTCCCAAATGAGTACGTCACAATCGAATGACTAATGTGCTAATTTGATAATTACAGAGTATCCTATAAAAATATCATAACTACTGTCTTTCTCATCATTATTTGTCCAATCCCTTTTTAAACTTTCACCGAACCCATTTCTTTAAATTTCCTGCTTTGGATTTCCTTTTAAAGTGTGTATATATGTATTCATATTGACGTATCTCCGTATGTTCATACGACAATATACCGTTCATGGAAACTTGGATTCTAGCACTATCTGTTTAGTACTGAAACTTATATCTGTTTGGTTTGCAGCGTAGAAAACTGCATAGAAACGAAGATCTTTCATGATTTTTAAGAAAGGAAAAAAGAGGGGGAAATTTCGATTTCAGCAGTAAAGTACATTAAATTGATTTTAGTTTGTAAACATTGTATTTAAACATAGAATGATTTTTTTTCTTTTTCCTTTTATTTGTTTGAGTACAGAACAGATCCAAACTGCTGAGTATATAGTATGATAAAATACGCAATTGGCTAAATGTGTATTCTTTCAGCAATTATTGGGATATTCAAGTCCTAAAATTCTTTGACAAACAAACAAAAAGTAATAAAATAGAAAAGAAAAGAAAAGAAACAAAAATGACCCTCAGGTATTTTCAATGGGGTGCTGAGGCTTTTTTCCTCAGTAACCCCAGAAAACAAGGAGTGTGTTCCAGCACCTCCAGCACCACTGACCCAAGGATGAAAATAAAACTAAACAGTGGTGCCGAATCATACCCAGGTAAAAGGTCCACGGCATTCGTTCTTCATGTATACTTGTTGACAGGTAGTAATTATTGAACATAAAGTATATGATTATGTCGCATATATATTTCAATTCCTGAAAGATTTCGGCTCAAATGAATGATTATCTGATTTATCTGATTATCTGATATATATATATATATATATATATATATATATATATATCGAAGAAAAAGTAAATACTCAGGAATCAAATAAAAACACTATATATATATAATTGTGTAAGGAAATAACAAATACAACAGCTTTGGCAAATCTCGTGGAAATAAATACAAATGTGAAAGAAATTTGAGAATAATGGTTGCGTAACTTAAATCAAAGTTCCCCATACATACACATGTATATACACATGTATATACAGTGCTTGTTATCAGTTTCGGTACACCCTGGATTTTGATTTTTTTTTTTACTTCAATGTTTATATGAGCTTGTCCAGGCACTGACAAATTTGCTAAAGGTTTGGTTATGATTTACATTTTTTATACATGATATGTCCTCAAACATTCAGGTGTGATTTACTTAAACTGTGCTTGGTTGGATACCCACAACTGATGAAAAAATGACATAACAATTTCAGCAATTTCAAATGAATTTTCTGTTCAAAATCAAAATAAAAGGAAAGTATACATTGAATTTGTCAAAGGTAGCAATAGTTTTTGTTATTGGCTTTCAAATATACTTTTCCCTTTAATGAATTTCAGAAGGATTATCATTAGTTTCAAATGTCCATTCAGTATTCCCTGTAAACACG